>CM031626.1:53164460-53205924 GCA_018398815.1 Conus ventricosus
CCCCTGGGAATGAATATTGGCAATTCCAGACCTAGGCAGATGAAATGATTGTGCAGCTGCGCTCTTACTTTCAAAATAGAACTCGCTTCAACAACAGATCCAAACAGGACAGTTGTACAGAATCTGGGGCGGGCAATCGTTAAGAAAAATTTCTATAAAACTTGAGGGGCAAGAAATATTTTCTTTACACAATGCAGACATATTTTTAACCTATTCTGATCTATGGCTAACCGGGAATGAAAGGGCTGATCTTGCGTTTCAAGGAATCGAAAATGAAGAAGCACTAAACATAGAATAGGCGCCGCAGATACTAAAGACGGTAAAAAGTATGCAGCTGTAAATTTTGCGTATGGAAATCGCTTTTCCATTCCCTTAGATTTTGAGTTGTTAAAAGCGCATGCACCATACTTTCAAGGAGCGTTAAAAGACAGATTGTCATATGAACTAACTTTTAATGAATACAAACGCGTTATCAGATCATCAGACACCGAAGCAAAGTACAGCATTTCTGACATCTCGTTAGAGTTTGACGTTGTTAGCAACCCTTATTTAGCAGAGCTGATTGAGCAACAATATCAGTCAAAATTAGCAATATATTACGAAAGAGTGATTCATCATACAACATATCCCAGAAGCAGGGCAGACGCTATATGGAATTTTAGTTTTAGTGTCGCAGCAAGATCGCTTAAAGGTATTTTATTGCTGTGCGAAGATGAAGAACCGTTCAAAAGAGGAAGTGAAAAGTTTTTTAATCCAAAAATAACGAAAGTACAATGTTCGATTGAGGGTAGTCCTAACCAAATCTACGCTAGCGGGCTTAAACCTTATCAGCATTTTGATGAAATAAGAAAACTGTTTGGAGGCGGGAGGTGTAGAAATCCAACAGTTGACCTTGTGTCTAAAGATTTACATCTTCACAATGTTAGGCTTGATGATTATTTAACAACGAAATACGGTTTATGGATTGACCTAAGGTCAACAGAGGATAATCAGTTGCATGGAAGCGGGAGAACTGTGAGAGACGTAATAAACATTCAAATTGATAAAGAAGAAGAAGCCGATAAACCGCTTAATGTACATTTGTTTTTATTATATGATGCGCAGCTGACTATTAAAGAAAACAGATTAACAGATATACAATACTAAATTATTCTTATTTTATAAAAAGCATGTCTGTTCAGGTTTATCCAAATGTGCCTACAGCGCCGCCAAAAGAAGAGATAGTAGAAACCCCTAACATGATGATGATGATGATGAATACTTATATAGCGCCTATTCTCGGCTAGAGATCAAGCTCTAAGCGCTTTACAATCAACACTCATTTACACAACGGCTGCCTACCTGGGTAGTGCCGACTGAAGAGCTGCCAGCTGGCGCTTCATTCAGTCGTTTCCCGTGTCATCCAGTCAATATCGTTCAATATCGATCACTCATTTTCCTTACTTCCTTCATTCTTTCCATTTCTCACGCAGGGTGCATGCTATGTGTAACGTGTCATCCATACCAACGGCCAAATGCCTACTCTCCAGAAAGTTGGTGATGGGGATTTTACGTATGGGCAGATGTTATGCGTGCGGTTCACAACGGAACCTCGGTTTATAGTATCATTCGAAGGACTGTTGGAAATGGAGTCAGAACAATGTTTAACTCCGAGGGAAAGAATCCCCCTGTACGAAAACGCCCCGCGGAGGTTCGAACCGCAACCCCAGGATCACAAGATTACGAGTCTGGCGCTCTACCAACTGAGCTATTTCCGGCTTTAGATTTAACAAACATTACGCAATGGACAACAAAACTAGGAGCACGACCTTTCAAAATCCAGCAAAGCAAACGAAGGTATTCTGCTGCCTTAATATGTTAACAATGTTAATAACTGGACCGGAACATCGACCTATAAGCGCTTATCTGCAGGAACAAAGTGAGCCTTTAGCAACGGGCATAGGGCGCACCCGCAGCTTTACCTCTGAGGAGGTTTGTCTTTAGCTCTCGGTTGTGTTCATTAGCTGTAGGTGTGCTAGAAAAAAAATTAAAAACTTAAACTCCAAAAGCACACAGCTATGGTTTCAAACTAATAACGGTTAAAACTTAGTTCGTTTAAAACTGACAATAAATAAAGCGCTTGTTGACTCAAAATAACGGATGAAGAATTTAATCGTTTACCAGGTCGATTTTGATGTCTACAAAGACAAAGTTTGTCTTCAAAGAAAGGCGAAGAAACTTTTTTCTCAACAGCCAGACGCCCGAGGCAGATAATAGAATGCTTAAAAAAATGTAAACGAGACATTAAACTCTTGTTCTGAAACAGCTCACAGTAACAACAACCGAAGGGTGGTTTATACTTTAGTTTTTGAGTCCAAGCACAAAAAGACCGTATTGATATTGATTCTGATTAATTATTTTTTTATTTAATAAATATTTTGAGTTAGAAACGAAACTAACATGGCCTAAGATATATGATGGACCAGTCGAATGTTTGAAGGACATGCTTGATGAGAGAGGTTTATCAAGAGCACTGATTGATATGATTTAGAAGTCATTGATCCAACAAACGTAAGGCCTAAAGCGTTTTCATGCTTATTTCTCAAGTTCCAAGTAAACTAAAACAATAGACCGCCAGTTAAAGTAATGTTAGCTGTTTTAATCGACTTGTAACAACTAAATGAAGACAGAAAATTCTAGAAGTCTGGGTCTGACTAAACACTAGGACTTTTTAACTTTTTTTTTTTTCTTTTCGTAATGACTTTTAACACCCGGTTGGGCAGACGAATGTCTTGCACAGTTTGACCTGCGGCTGTCTCTGAAAGAAGCCAAAAATGACGGCTCTGGTTGGTCAGAGGGCGAAGTCTTAGAGAGCAGATTTAAACAGGCTAACGTATGGCCGAATTGTTGGTAAGGTTACCTTCCACTACCGCCAGCATTAGTTGCAAAAAGAGCAGTTCTAAACATAAAGAATACAGACAAACAAATGTTTTATGTGGTGTGTTCTTGCAAGGCTGCACACGCCGCAAAACGCAGAGAGAGAGTCTAAACTATCACCCTTACATCAATTGATCTTAACTTTAGTGGGGTGTCCTTTCCTGTTAGTGTAGACCAAATTGATCAGTTGACGAACAAACAACCCAATAACTGTTATGTATACACATGGGATGAGGAAAACAAATTTGGTGCCAATTAAAGTGTCCAAGACAGTACCAAACAAAAAGGCGAACAGACAAAAATCATGTTGACTTACTGCTGATGCTTTCACCAGCGGGGGCTACCACATTACACATTGATACGCACGGTCATATGAGACTAGACTAATGTTTTAAAGCATACTTCATAGATGGGGCACAAACAAGAATTCTGCAGAAAATGTTTAACAAGATTGCCATCTGTTCATGCGAGAGCGAACATAAGAAACATTGTACAAGTTCTGTTTTAGACTGAATTACAGAACTAATCTACACCTCCACCCGGATCTAAAGTTCGTTTTAAGAAACTGGAAACGGATGCAATACAAGTCCATTATGTTGTTTATGCAGACTTTGAATCACTCTTGTTCTAATGAAGGGCCAGGGCCACAAAAACTTCGAAAAAACAGTCTTAATGAGTAATCATCAGATTTGGTTCATTTGGCCTTCATTGTTGTCAGGTCGGATGGCGCCCATTCCGCACCCGGAATTTGTATAGTGGCCCAGATGCTGCAGATACTTCTTAGAACAATGCAGAAAGTGCCGTAATTAATGACTGTTCTAATAATCTAAACTTATCTGAAATCATAATGAAGCTCCTGAAGACCAACACAGTATGACTCAGCCACACATTGTTGGATTTGTGGGTTTAGAACTCAGTGAAGAAGCAGACAAATCCAAAAGTAGAGACCTGATCACATTAGTGGAGAAAGTTCAGAGGAAAGACGCGCACTGTTAAATTGGCAATCTTTCAACTAAAGTTTGACCTAAGACATGGAAGCTGCCTGTATTCTTTCATTAACTTGCGAGGTTACGACTCTTCATCTTATAATGAAAGCAGTGGGCGATGCCTTCCGGGTGTCATGCATTGCACAGTCATCAGATATTACATGTGCTTTAATCTAGATAAATGTTCTTTTTATGACTCTATGCAAACACATGATGGGATCATTAGAGTGCTGGCTATGTCCCCTTATGATGGTCCTGCCCCTAACAGATGAATATTTTGACCTCAACTCTTGTTAGAAAGGGGTTTAACCTTATGAGTTACATGAACAGTTGGGAAAGGTTTGATGAAGACACACTTCCTCCTAAAGGCGCGTTCTTTTCTAGTCTTAGAGGAAAGGACATCAGTGATTCTGATTACCAGCATGCTCAAGATGCGTGGCAGAGTTAGAGTGTTAAAACAATGGGAGACTATCAAGATTCATTCTTGAGGGCTGATGTATGTTTGTGGCAGACGTCGTTGATAACTATAGAAAGACCTGCCATGAAAACATTTTAGCTTGGATCCCGCGATTTTCTTTCTGCGCCCGGATGAGTTGGACGCTTTCTTAAAGTTTACTGGAGTACAGATTGATTTATTGTCTTGCTTTTACCAATGATTCAGATGATTGAAAACGGGATTGCGTGGAGGAATTAGTATGGCATCGCCTCATTACTGTAACGCAAACAACAAATTACTTTGGAAGACTATTGATCGAGTTTTTAAAAGGTCTAACTATTTAGGTATTTTGATGCAAACAAATCTGTATGGATGGGCAATGGGCAATTCCACTTCCATTACGTAACTTTAAAATGTACACAGGCGGCAGATCCGAATAATATTCAAAAGGCATTAACGTGGTTGGGCAGTTAACGCCTGTCAACAGTCGTGGGGATACATTCTAGAAGTTGGATTTAGACTATCCTCATGAACTCCATGACCTTGCATATGACTATCCATTAGCAGCAGAAGAAATGTCTAAAGATGGATCCAAGAGAGCCGCCCCTAAACTTGTGCCTAATCTTCGAGGCCAAAAAAAATTATGTCTAGTCATTAACAGGACTTCTACAATTTTATTTAAGACAGGGTTGTAGTTTGACAGCTGTTTCATCGTATAATCGCTTTTGAGCAAGAACAGTGCATGAAACCATACATCATGAAGAACACTGATCTCAGAAACTAATCTGCAGAAGCATTCAGAAAAGAACTTTTCAAGTGATGCACTACAGCTGTTTGGAAAGACTTATGGAGAATCCGCACAAGCGCAAAGATGTCAGTTTAGCAACCAAAGAGAAACGAAGCAATTAAGCTGACTTTCAAAACCAAATTATCAGGACTTCAGGAAGATTTCTTGGATCACCTTTTTGGCATAAGGATGGAAAAAAAAGAAAGTTCAATTGACAGCCCGTTTTTGTGGGTTTACAGTTTTAGAATTATCAAAAGCTTTTGATGTTAGAATTTCTTAGTCTACTTTACGCCCTCGTATCCTGAGTTCCAGAGTACTGTACACAGATACAGATAGTTTTGTTTATAATATCCCTATGAAGACATCTATAAAGACATGGAAAACCGAGTAGCTAAGGAGCGAGTGGATGGTTACGACTACATCGATTACCCTAATGATTCGCCTTTACATTCAATTACTACATAGAAGGGTTTTGGAAGATGAAGGATGAATTATCTGGAAGGTGATCAAGGAGTATGTGGGGTTAAGGTTCAAAAATGTACGTATTTCGAGCAGGAGGAAAATCATTAGAAAGCCAAAGGGAATACTCTCGCAGCATTGTGCAGGCAAACATATCACATGAACAACTACCAAAGAAAGCATTGTTTGGCAATATGACTTTTCATAATGACAACGTATAAACTGCGATCTAATCTACATGAGATAACACACAGTTGTAACAAAAAAAAGTCGTTAAGATAGAACAAACACAAAACGAGTAGTATTTGTTAATCCAGAGTTTCTATGCCAATCGGGCACTGGAGGACCGGCATAAACAAGGGGGGTTATATTTTTCATCAAACTTTTATTATAAGATCTAAACCATAGCTTCATCAATTCATTAATCTTTTCTTCAATGTTTTGCTTGACGCGTTCGAATTTTTTTTATTATTCAAGATATTCTTGTCCCAATTTGGGGGTTTAAGTTGTTGGTGAATCTGGATGATTTAGCATGCATTGATTAATCCCGAAAATTTTTCCTTAATAGGCATTCACGCATTATTGAAATGATTCCAGTATCATTTTCAAGGTCTCTTCTTTTACCATTCTTGTTTCGTTCTGCACTTCCTTCTGAGCTTCCATTTAAACTAAATATATTTACGTAAATTAATGTTAAAGCGGAACAGTGTCTGGTGGGATTATCTTGCAGTTCTTCCTTCACAAAAGATCTTTGAGGAGCTGGTTGTTTTGTTATGTGCAGTTTCTCGTAATAATACCGGGCGGATTCCATTTTTATCAATTCTTTTTATTTCATACGGGGTCAACCACTCCAAACTGGATCGTTGGACCCTGATGCGAGTGTCCTTTGCTTTCCACTCGGTAAATAAAGGTACCTTACTTTTAAAACCAAACGGTAATGTTTGCGGATTGAGGCTCTTCAGCAACATTTAGTGTTTTTCTTTTGATTGCTCTGTACTGGTTTTGCCTTTAAATTCTTCATTTTCATGCCGCGCAAAACTGAGGCACAGTCTTCTATCCCATTCTGTGTTGCGGAATTGTCAATAAGCTCTTCTGGGATACTGGGTAGGAAAAAAAGTCTTTCGGATAACTGTTTGTTTAAAGGTTTTCGACTAAAGCCTGTGATCTGTGGGAACTCCTGGAATGCCTCTTCTAATGGTTCTAACTCTAGTTTAACGAAAAATTGATTCACTTGCCTTTAAATCTTTTTCCATCATCACTTTGAATCATGCTGAGGTAGTTAGCGGGGCCTCGTTGGTATATTAGTTGTATGGCGACAGCAACAGCAGAAGCACTCTTTTGTGTTATGGCTCCGCCATTCTTGGTATCTTTGAAGCCATGTCAATGCACTGTGAGTGCGCCTACTTAAATCTTTTTCGTCTAATCGTATCAGAGGGTAAAATGAAGGTCCTCTGGAATCGGGTGTCGTTCGGTATTGCGTTCACAAAGTGTGGTCTCTGTATTCGTCTAGGCGCTGGTGGTAATTAAATTTGCCAAATCGCTTGTTTAGATAAACCATTCTTGTGCTGTTTTTTGTTCACTAACTCCAGCTGCTTGGCCTTAGCTTTTTAATTGCGTTATTCCCTTCCAATATCCTTTGGGCGAATTATAGATTTTGTTCTTTTTTACTCAGCCAATAATTAGGTGTGCAAACAACAATACACAACGGTCATTACACGGCAATAAACGCGATTTCTTGCATCTTTTGGTTTTTCTGATTTGGTGATAAAAGTCGCTAAATTTGGTGGGGGCAATGTCTCGCCAATTGGTTTGCCTGTACTAGATAATATTGTTTTTATTGCTTGATCCACATCTTTAAATGTGTAAGCTAAGCCTGCATGGGCCCTGTTTTTTCAGCGTACTCATTTATAAAATCTAACTGCTCAATTCTCTGCTTTTCTTAGGCGATCTTGTGCTGCAGCTACGTTGCTCCCACAGCTTTGTTATGTCTTTTCTCTCGCCTTCATTTCGCAGTTTACTAAATGCGTAATTACTTTCCACTAAAAGCGACGAGCATTAACCCCCCCGCCGCCGCCTCTTTCATCATTCACGAGTGAAGCCATTTTTATAAATGTATTTTTTTATTACATATTTATATGGTCCGGAAGTATTCCTTGCTTTAACTAGAAAATTTTTCGTAGCAAACAAGAGCTGCAATGATAGCAATTAGCTTTGCTGAATCCTCAAAGTCTAGTTTGCCAAGATCTGAACGCTTTATTTTTAACAGGAGGAGAAACAGGGAAGGAGGAAACCTTCTTTCCGCTCACTTTCGCCCTCAACCAGTTTTCGGCGAAAGTGAGCCAGAATAAAGGTTCCCTGTTATCTGACAAGTAAGACTTCAAAACAATAAATAACGATTATCTACAAACAAACATTACTGGTAGGGTTGTCCGTTTTTACTACTATTTTACTAAAACTTTTTAATAAAAAAAAATGCAAACTCTTCGCATCTAGCCACATTACTGATCACCATGGGTCTAACTTGAGACCCTATGGCGCCCTAGGGCCCAAGCCAGATCCAGAGGATTCACAGATAATGTGGCTAGATGGCGAAGAGTTTTGGGATTATCCTCTAAATTAGTGTATTTCTTACACTTGGTTGCTACTTTCAGTTTGTCTAATTTGGCGGCAATTCTCTCACCCATTGTCAGTGGACCTTCCTAGGACACACACATTGTGGTTTGGGGGAGTTTATAGCCACGCAGTTGACCCAGACATCCCATTGTGGTTTGCGGGCGTTTATAGCCGCGCCAGTGACCAGACGAAACACGAAATGGGAAGGTTCTCATATAGGGCAGAGAAGAGGGCCAAGTTAAGACTTTCTAACCACACAAAACAAGCACAAAACCACCGCAGGCTTATTCCCAATTTACACTTTTGGATGTATATATTATGTACAAAAAATGAAAGCTTTTATAATTTTTGGTGTTTATGCATTAATTGGCGGTGTGTATTAAAATTGTTTTTTATTTCAAGCAGAAAGTTTTAAAGGTTAAACAACAACTGTGCTTAAAGTACTTTTTAGTAGCTACTTTGTACAATATTTATATTCAAAAACTTTAGCTAATTAAACACAAAAACACAACTTTTATAATCAATTCGCTCTCACTGATCTATAAATAGATAATTTATTCGGGGAGGTAATTATATTTTTTGCATAATGAAAGGGAGATAAATCACTTTAAAAAAAATAAAAAAAAATAAACAAAATTATAAAAAAAAATAAAAATATAAAAAAAAATAAAAATAAAAAAAATAAAAAAAAAAAATTAAAAAAAAATTTAAAAAAAAAAAAAATTAAAAAAAAATAATTTTTTTTTAAACGTCACCTTAAGCCACCTCAAGTTCTTAGTTAAGTTTTTTAATCAAGTCATTCTAGTTCTTACTAAAGTTGTTCCAAATCAATCCTCAAGTCACTTCTAAGTTCTTCTTAAGCATTCCTCCCGTTGTCTCAAGTCATCCTCAAGTCATCCTAAGTCACCCCCACAGTCATTCTTAGTTTCTACTTAAGTAGTCACTTCTAAGTTCTTACTCAAGTCTATCCTCAAGTCGTCCTCAAGTCATCCTCAAGTCTCTCAAGTCATTCTTAAGTACAACCACGTTCTTATTAAGTTATCTTATATTATCAAAAAAATACAAATCGATGTTTTTATCTTAACTAGTAAATGTCTAAGATAGTACACTCACGCCTCAAATAAACGTGTCATCGTGTGAGGATGTCTTGCTCAGCGTTCTCCGCATAGAATCTTATTGAAGGCCTTAATCCTAAAGCCCGCATTGATTACAATTTTCTGGTCTATGGAAATGTCTTTTATAGACTCCATGTCTTTATTTATTGACTTTATCATATTATAATACGAACAATGATCTATTTTTATTAAAAAATTTAAAATTAAGTTCTTAAAATTTTATTCCATTATAAATGGATCCTAAAATGATGCTTTGTTATTGGCGGTTTTTGGCGTGCTGGTGTCTTCTTTTTCTGCATTTAGTGGTTCAGATTTTTTTGATGGCTTTGGTTTCTGTTGCTTTGGTTTCCATTGAGTATATATTTTATAGCCGTAAAACCAGCCCCCAGCAGCAGCAAGGCGCCAACAAAATGGCACCAGTTTTAAGTTCATATTACCATGAAGAGTTTGGCCCACCCTTGTATCACATGGAGTTCGTTTTTATAGCGGGCATTGATTCACTTGTTCTGGCGCTTGGCGGGTGTTATGGTTTCATGATGAGTCATATTCTGTAACATTATTTTTTTTGTCTCTGTTCACTCTGCTAATTTTCTTCCTGCTTCAACACGCCCCAGGATTTTTAATGGTCTCCGGGGCCTGATTCAGCGTTTTTCTGCTGATTTTCTGGCTTCGGTTATTTTCTCCACCTGATTCAGTGTTTTCTGGTTTCTGCTGATTTTCCAGCTCGTCATTTGAAGGAAAACAAAATCTATATGATTAACGTTATTAATCCCATGATTATTGGCGATCACAATGTTCCAAATCTAATAGTAAAAAATCAACACCTAGAGACTCTAATGACTTTTGTTAAAACTGGATTCTTGCGTTAAACCTATTCGTATGTTTTGTTCAGAATCCATGGGAGCAAAATCTATGGACTAGTTTATTGTACAAACTATGAACAGGTTGCCCCACACTTTTTTACCATTCTAGACCCTAGCGGCGCTTTCACTACTTGTTATGATACTTAAAATGTTTGCGGCGGACATCTGTTGAATCTGTTCAATGCTGAATTCAGTTCGGGAACTGTTTTGTTTTTCCACACGCCCGCCAAAGAACTACAACCTCTCCTTTTGGGGCGTAATAGCCCTTGGTTTCGCTTGGGTCATTCATAAGTTCAGGAAAAGGTTTAGCTGCCTTGTGCGGAAGTAGATCATCGCTGTTCATTGTTTTTTTATATTAATTTATAATTATTTGATTTTTTAAAATGAGCACCGAAAAAACTCTGCTAACCTTGTTATACCATTCTGCTGTTTTTGCGTGGTCTAAGTGTAGGATACTCAATGCTTGGTTTAAAAGTTGTTAAAATAAAACCGGCAGATCTTGGCAACTAGCTTTGAGGTTTCAGCAAAACTGATGCTATTATTGCAGCTTCATTTGCTCGAATGATTTCTAGTTAAGCAAGGAATAATTCAGTGAATATAAATTATGATAAAAAAAAATACATTTATAAAAAATGGCTTCACTCGCAAAAATGATAGGCGGCGCTGTGGTGAATGCGCTTGCTTTTAGCGCAGGAGTAATTTTGCAATTTAGTAAACTGGGAAATGATGGCGAGAGAAAATGACATATCAAAGTCTGGAGGAAACTAGCAGCTGCACAAGAAGCCTATGAAAGGCAGGACTGGAGCAGTTAGATTTTATTAATGACACACTGAAAAGCAGGGGCATGGCAGCTTACTTATTAAGATGTTGATCAAAGCAGTTAAAACAAATATTATCCTAGTAAAAACAGGCAAACGGTCCAGACATTGCCCCCACCAAAATCAGTGACTTTTATCCAACATCAGAAAAAACAAAAGATGCAAGAAACCGTTTAGTGTCGTGGTATGGATGTTGTGTATTTTGTTGCGATACTATTGGCTGTATAAAAAAATGAACAAATCTATATTCACCAAAAGGATATTGGCAGGGAATCACGGAATTAAGCTAAGCCAAGCAGCGGGGTGTCAGTGACAAACAGCAAAAGAATGGTTATCTAAACAAGCGATTTGGAAAATTTATTTACCTGACGCCTAGACGACTCAGAGACCGCACTTTGTCAATACAACTCAAACGGACACCCATCATTGGATCTTCTATATTTACCTCTGTTAGGATAGACGACAATGATTTAAGTACGCAATCTCACAGTCATTGAGCATGGCTTCAAGATACAAAGATGCGGAGCCTTAACACAAAAGAGTGCTTTGCTGTTTGCTGTCGCTATAAAAACTGATATATCAACGAGGCCTTTAACTTATCTAGCTGATTCATGTCGATGATTGGAAAGAATTTAAAGGGCAAGTGAATCATTATTGTTGAAACATAGAGTTACCATTAAAGGGGCATTCCAGGAGTTCACAGATCACCGGGCTTTAGTCGTAAATCTTTAACAAACAGTTAGCCGAAAGACTTTTCTCTACCAGTATCCAGAGAGCTTATTGACAAACTCTCGCACAGACAGAAGGGGTTAAAAGACTGCTCAGTTTTGCGCGCGCAATGAATAATGAAGAATTTAAAGGGCTAAAACCAGTACAAGCAATCAAAAGAAAAACAATAATGTTGCTGTATGAGAGTCTGCATCCGGGAAACATTACCATTTGGATTGAAAGTAAGGATACTTTATTTTCGGGGGAGCAGAAGGGACACTTGATCAGGGCAACCGATCCAGTTTGGAGTGTTGATCCATTATTGAACATAAAAAGAATTGTAAAAATGAATCCGCCCGTGTATTACTTACGAGAAACTGGAACAACAAAAACACCAGCCCCTCAAAGAGATCTTTTGTGAAGCGAAAGAACTGCGATAATACCGCAGGCCACGTTCCCTTTAATTAATTTACTAGTCCTCCTGTGCCCGATGCCATATGAAACTCTGGATTAACAAACAACCCGTTTTGTGTTTTGGTCTATCTAATGACTTCTTTGTTCCAACAGTTGTGTTGATCTCTGTAGATTAGTCGTAGTTTTACGTTGTCATGATGAAAAGTCTTATTGCCAAAACAATGGCTTCTTTGTAATTGTCAGTGATATGTTTGACTGCACATCGCTGCGAGAT
The DNA here is from genome assembly GCA_018398815.1 of Conus ventricosus. Classification (NCBI taxonomy): domain Eukaryota; kingdom Metazoa; phylum Mollusca; class Gastropoda; order Neogastropoda; family Conidae; genus Conus; species Conus ventricosus. The sequence continues at coordinate 53,176,850 of CM031626.1, forward strand.
ATTTCCTTTGCTTTCTTAATGATTTCTCCTGGCTCGAAAATACTGTACATTTTTTACTTAAACAACATACTCCTTAATCACCCTTTCCAGATTAATTCATCCTTCATCTTTCCTATAAAACCTTCCTTATTGTAATTGATGCAAAGGCGACTCTTTAGGTAATCAGATGATCATACCATCCCGCATGTCCTTTAGTACTTCCATTTCCATGTCTTTATAGATGACTTCAGTAGGATATCTATAAACAAAAACTGTCTGTATCTGTTGTAAAGTTCTCTGGCTCAGGTACGCGGCTTTAAAGTAGTCATAAAGAAATCTAACATCATAAGCTTTGATAATTCTAAAAACAGAAACCCAATAAATACAGGTTTGTCCAATTTGGACTTTCTTTTTTTTTCATCATTATGCCAAAAAAGGTGATCATGAAATCTTCTAAAGTCCTGATAATTGGTTTTGAAGTCAGTTAATTGCTTCAGTCTCTCTGGTGACCAACTGACGTTCTTTGCGCTTGTGCGGATTCTTCCATAGTCTTTTCCAAAAAAAACAGCTGTTGTTCACCAAACTTGAAAAGTCTTTTTTTCTGGAAGCATCTGTGGATTTGTTCTGGATTCAGTGATCTTCATGAGTTTGGTACTCATGAACTGTTCTTGATCAAAAGCAATTTATGCGATGGACAGCTGTTAACTTCAAACCATGTCTTAAATAATAATTGTAGAAGTCTGTAATGGGACAGACATAATTTTTTTTTGCCTCGAAGATTAGGCAACTCGTTTAGGTGGTCTCTTGGATCCATCTTTAGACTTTTGCAGCTAATGGATAGTCATTATGCAGGACATGAGCATTCATGAGGATATTCGAATTCAATTTAGAATGAAGCCGCGCTGCTGATCAGGCGGTTAAACTGTTCAACCAATTTAATTGCCTTTTGAATATTGTTGGATCACCGCCGTGTACCTATTTAATAAGTTTCGTAATGGAGTGATTGCGCCATTGCCAACCATACAGATTGTTTGCATCTAAAATCATAAGATAGTTAGACCTTTTACTTGGATATAGTTCGTCCAAGTTTTGTTGTTTGCTTTACAGTAATGATGCGGACGACATACTAAATTCCTCACGCAATCCGTTTTCAATCATCTGAATCATTGGGTAAATCTGACAATAAATCCATCTGTACTTCCAGTAAAATGTAAGAAAGAATCCCAGCTCATCCCAGGCGCAGAAATGTAATGCGCGGGATCCAGGCTTATAATGTTTTCATGCAGGTCGTCCTATAAATTTTCAAAGACGTCCGCCAAACAAACATACATCAGCAATCAAGTTATGTATCATGATAGTCTCCCATCGTTTTCACTCTAACTTTTGCCACGCATCTTGAGCATGCTGGTTATCAGAGTCATGATGTCCTTTCCTCTAAGACTAGAAAAGAAACGCGCCTTTAGGTGGAAGTGTATCTTTCATCAAACCTTCCAACTGTTCATGTACTCATATGGGTAAACGCCTTTCTTACAAGAGTTGAGTCAAAATATTCTTCCGTTATTGGGCAGGACTTTAAGGACATAGCCAGTGACTAAAAGAGCCCATCATGGGCTGCATAGAGTCATAAAAAGACATGTTATTTAAAGTGAAACACATGTATTTTCTGATGACTGTGCGATGCATGACACCCTAAAGCATCGTCTACTGCTTTCATTATAAAGGTGAGAGTCATAAACCTCTGTGCAAGTTATGAAAGAAAACAGGCAGCTTCCATGTCTTAGGATCAAACTTTAGTGAAGAAGCATTTTGTTATGCGCGCTCCTCTGAACTTTCGCTAATGTGATTCATGGTCTCTTACTGTGGGGTTTACACTCTGGGGCGTTAGCTCTAAACCGGCAAATCCAACAATGCGTGCTGAGTTATACTGGTGTTGGTCTTCGGCGCCATTATGATTTCAGATTAAGTTGAGATATTAGAAACAGGCGTTACGCACTTGCTGCATGCGTTTTAGAATGTTTCTGGGCATCTGGTCCTCTATTATATTCTGGTTCTGAATAAACCGCCATCCGACCTAACATAATGAAGGCAAATGAACAAATCTGATTGATACCTTAAGACTGTTTTTCGAAGTTTTTTGGCGTGGCCTTATATGAACAATAAGCGACTCGAAGTTCTGCGTTAAAACTACGTATGGCTCGGTTTGCAGCCGTTTCCAGTTCTTAAACTAACTTTAGATCCTGGCGGAGGGCGTAAAGTAGTTCTGTATTACAGTCTACAGAACTTTTACATTGGTTTTATATGTTCACTCGCGGCTCTTGCACAGATTGGAAGTCTTGGTTTAAAATTTTTCTGCAGATTCTTGTTTGCCTTGATCTTTTGTTGTTTGCTGCATTAGTCTACTCATCGTGGGTTTCAATTGTGTAATGTGGTAGCCCCGCTGGTGAAAGCAATCAGTAGTAAATCACCATGATTTTTGTCTGGTTAGCTATTGTTGGACTGTTCTGGACACTTTAATTGGCACCAAATTTGTTTCCTTCATCCCAGTTGTATACATTAACAGTTATTGGTTTGTTTTGTTCTTTCCCAAACTGATCAATTTTGGTCTACACTCACAGGAAAGGACACTCACTAATGTTATGATCATTGATGGAGGGTGATAGTTAGACACTCTCTCTGCGTTTTTGCGGATATAATGCAGCCCTTGCGAGGAACAACACACATAAAACATTTGTTGTCTGAATTTTTTTTTTTTAGTGTTTTTCAACTGCTTTTTTTGCACTAATGCTGGAGGTATTGGAATGTACGCCTTGCCTACAATCGGCGCAAGACTTAGACTGTTTTAATCTGATCTTAAGGACTTCGCCTCTGACACCAACAGAGCCTCTCATTTTTGCTTCTTCAGCCGCAGCAGCGTCAACTGTGCAAGCTGTTCGTCTGGCCCAAACCGGGCGATAAGTATTAGAGGAAGAATAGTCTGTAGTTTAGTCGAGACCCAGACTTTCTAGATTTTCATTCATTTATTGTTACATAGTCGATTAAAACAGCTAACATTACTTTAATGGCGGTGGTCTATTGTTAGTTTGCCTGGAACTTGGAAATAGCACATTGAACAACACTTTGCCTGTTACGTTTGCTGGATCAATGACTTCTAAATCAATATCATTGAGTGCTCTTGAATAAACGCTCTTCTCAAGCATTCCTTTCAAACAATTCGTCTTGCCCTTCTTAATCTTAGCTGTTGAGTCTCTTTTCTAACTCAAAATATTTATTTAAATTAAAAAAAAATACTTAATCAGAATCAATATCAACGGTCTTTTTGCGCTTGGACTCATAAACTAAAGTATAAACACCTTTTGGTGTTGTTAATGTGAGCTGTTTAGAACAGAGTTTAATGTCTCGTTTACTTTTTTTAAGCATTCCTTTTTTATCTGCTCGGGGTCTGGCTGTTGAGAAAAACTTGTCACCGCCTTTCTTTGAAGATCAAACTTTTGTCTTTTGTAGTCATCAAAATCGGCCTGTAAACGATTAAATTCTTCATCCGTGATGTTTGAGTCAACAAGCGCTTTATTTATTGTCAGTTTGAACGAGCTAAGTTTAGCTGTTATTAGTTGAACCATAGCTGTGTGCTTTTGGAGTTTAGTTTTTATTTTTTTGCTAGCAGCACCTACAGCTAATGAACACAGACCGAGAGCTAAAGACAAACCTCCTAGAGGTAAAGCTGCGGGTGCGCCTATGCCCGTTGCTAAGAGACCAACACTCGTTCCTGCTGATAGAGCGCTTATAGTCGATGCTCCAGTATTAACATATGTAACAGCATTAAAGGCAGCAGAATACCTTCGTTTGGTTTTGCTGTATTTTGAAAGGTCCTGCTCTAGTTTTTGTTGCATTTGTGTAATGTTTGTTAATCTGAAGGTTTTTACTTCAGGGGTTTCTATAACAGCAGAATTGCCTGCTATCTCTTCTTTTGGCGGCGCTGTAGGCACATTTGGATAAACCTGAACAGACATGCTTTTTATAAAATGAAAAATAATTTAGTATAGTACATCTTTAAATCTGTTAGCTTCAATATTTAGCTGGCATCATATAATAAAAACAAATGTACATTAAGCGGTTTATCGGCTTCTTCTTCTTTATCAATTTGAATGTTTATTACGTCTCTCACAGTTCTCCCGCTTCCATGCAACTGATTATCCTCTGTTGACCTTAGGTCAATCCATAAACCGTATTTTGTTGTTAAATAATCATCAAGCCTAACATTGTGAAGATGTAAATCTTTAGACACTAGGTCTGCTGTTGGATTTCTACCCCTCCCACCCCCAAACAATTTTCTTATTTCGTCAAAATGATGATAAGGTCTAAGCCCGCTAGCGTAGATTTGGTTAGGACTACCCTCAATCGAACATTGTACTTTCGTTATTTTTGGATTAAAAAACTTTTCACTTCCTCTTTTGAACGGTTCTTCATCTTCGCACAGCAATAAAATGCCTTTAAGTGAATATGCTGCAACACTAAAACTAAAATTCCATATAGTGTCTGCCCTGCTTTTGGGATATGTTGAATGATGACGCACGTTTTCGTAATATATTACTAGTGACTCATATTGGTGCTCAATCAGCCTTGCTAAATTAGAGTTGCTAACAACATCAAACTCTAACGAGATGTCAGAAATGCTGTACTTTGCTTCAGTGTCTGATGATCTGATAACACGTTTGTAGTCATTAAAAGTTAGTTCATATGACAATCTGTCTTTTAATGCTCCTTGAAAGTATGGGCGCATGCGCTTTTAACAACTCAAAATCTAAGGGATGGAAAAGCGATTTCCATACGCATAACTTACAGCTGCATACTTTTTGCGCTTTAGCACTCTTCAGCGCCTATTCTAAGTTTTAGTGCTTCATTCATTTTCATTCCTTGAAACGCAAGATCAGCCCTTTCATTCCCGGTTAGCCATAGATCAGAATAGGTTAAAAATATGTCTGCATTATGTAAAGAAAATATTTCTTTCCCCTCAAGTTTTATAGAAATTTTCTTAACGATTGCCCGCCCCAGATTCTGGACAACTGTCCTGTTGGGGTCTGTTGCTGCTTCGAGCGCTATTTTGAAAGTAAGACGCGCAGAGCCTGGCACAATCACTTCATCCGCTCCTAGGTCTGGAAATTTAACAGTAAGAATTTGATCCGCATCAATAGTAGATGGATTATTTGGAACAGTAATATTCCGCTTATTTCCCTTCACGCCAAAGGGCTCTTTCAGTTTTCTATGCGGGTCAAGAATCGAGCCATGTACTTGTTGTGGCATTTTTATGAAGCAAAATAAAAAGTTAATTATTTAAAAACATGGCAGGATTTGAAGGTGAAGAAGATTATGATGTTTTTGATCGTGGAGACGACATGAGTGAAATGACCCTTTGACACAGCATCGCTCAACGCTCTCAATGCAGCGTGAATTAACAGAAAGTACGGTCGGAGCATTTTACAAAAGTTTAGGTCAAGAACCACCCGAATTTATAGACCCAAATGATTTTGAATTAGAAGATGGTCATTTGTTTGTAAAAAACGATCAAGGGCAACTTGTTCGGCTTACAACTAAACCCGACCCATCAAAGTTTTTAGCTGTGGGTTCAATTAGAAATAGACTCAGTGTGAAAGATCAAAATCGCCTTGGCATTGCTAGACCGAAATTAAGGGCGGAGGCAGTTGCTAAACTTCAAAACACACTACAAGAACTCCCGACAGATAACCAAATGCAAAACATGGAACTTAAAGAATTAAATCAATCAGCAGGCGAATTAATAAATACAATAGAAGCAGAAACCAGTTTTTCAGAAGAAACAGCGTTAAAAACAATTAATGATTCCCCATTGCCTATGCGAGAACTAACGGCCCTTGATCATGCTTTAAGAACCATTAGAGGCGAATTAACAAACAATTTAGCAAAACTAGGTGAACTAGATGAGCATATAAAAAGAGAAAAAGAAAAACTCGTTGAGGCTGATGACGCCAATTTTGGACATGATATTAAAGAAAGAATAGCCCAAAGACTAAAAGATCTTGAACAAGAGAGATCAGCAAGACTAGAAGTGCTGTCTACTAACCGAAAACAATTACGAACTCAAGTGAGCAGAATAAGAGAAACTATCCAAAGAATTTTATATGAAGACACGACACTAGCAGAACGAATACGAACACTGTTTAGAGAGCAAGGAGTCACATTAAAAAGCGTTATAACAGCCTTGGGATTTGCAAAAAATTTCACTGGTGAGGGCTATTACAGGCGGGGGGTGGGTCAAAGTTTATTTTGCCTCCGTCGCCATCGCCTATAAATCATGGGTAAAAAAACCGCTTGATCATTTTGCGTTTTTAAATTTTAAAAAAATTTAGCCCGTAAAGCTATAGACCTTTACCCGGTATAAAAGGCATATTGCCCGTTTGGTTTTTGTCAAACTGCAAGAAATTTATTTGGCTTTAGGGGCCACATTTTTTGGTCATTGGGTTCTTTTAAAATAGGGGGTTTTAATTTTTTTAGTAAGATAAAGCCCAAAGTAATCCTGGGCCATTTAACCCCAAGAACAAGCGCTTTTTTTCATATCTTTTGGTCATCGCGAACAGGGGCCCGCGAGCTTTTCCCTGAGTCTTCAACCTTTGGGGGGGTTTGGCCTGGGGGAATAGATAAATTTAAATTCTTGGGTGTTTTTTTTAACGCTTGCAATATTACGGGCTCAAAATTTATGTTTTTTTTCCCAAACCCTTTCTTTTCATTGCCTGCTATAAAAATTTCATTTTTAAATATTTTTATTATTTTTACCTATCGGAGTCGAGGCAGAAGGCACATGTTTTAAAAAAACCATTTCCAAACACAAAGTCTATTTTCCCGATCTTGCGTTTTTTAAAACTTTTGGGGTACCTTTTAAACTTGAAGGCAAATCAAACTGTAAATTTAAAAATGGCACCCCTCAAATTTGCTAAGTTTTGGTTTTTGCGCGTCAAAGCCAGTAAAAGGGATCAGTTTTTCTCGATCTTCCCCTGTGCTTCGAACCACCAAACACCAAACGTAAGTACAAAATAAGTCTTTTTATTCGTTCTATTTCCCCCGCTTAGTTGGGCCCCTTAAAAAGTTTTTTCTAAGATAAATGCGCCCCCATGCTGTTTTTGCCTTGCTCTAGGGACCGGGGCGGGAAAATTTAAAAGGGAGGTTTAAAGCCCTTTTTTTATACTTTCTGGCGTGCCCCGAAAAAAAGGGGGTGCCTATGCCATGATCAAGATCCAACTTTTTCCTAAAGTCTGTTTTAATGAAAAATTTTAAAATTTCGTTACAGATCCTTTCAAAAGCCCTTTCCCTGTCTATTTTTTGCTGAATGGATTAAAAAAGATTTGTCATTTGGGAAAAGGTGCTTGCCCGTTTTCAAAAAACGCCAAGGGGTAATAAAAAATGAAATCTTACACTGACCTCACCCAAAAATCATGGGGGATTTTTAAAAGGGTCGCATACCCCCACTCCCACCCAGTTGAAAAGCACAAAAACACAGCAAAGTTTTTAAATGGTTCTGATAAAAATGCATCGGATGACCCATTTCCACGCTTTTCTGGATGTGCTCTTTTCAATAGGGGGGTTTAAAATAGCTCTTTAATGGGGTACTCACCTTTTTATGAAAAGAGGCAGTTTTTTGGGGCACAGCCCAAAGGGCAAAAATATCCGTTTCTATATTTTTTAAGGGTTGTAGTGGGGGCCCCCCCAAAAGAAATATTTTTCATTAGTATATTTGAATCACTCAATTTTTAAATTTTTTTAAAAAATGTTTTTTAACAAAACAATCAAGACCCCCCCTTCGTTTTTTAAAAACATGCTATTAATAACAATTTTCGGGAAACAGAATGGGTTTTTCGCTCCATGAAATATTTTACAAAGCGTATGGTTTTTAAAATAGCTGGAAACCAAGAAGAATAAAAAGATTAAAAAATAAAAAAGGGGGAAGATTTGTTAGCCCTTAACAATACCTGAAGGTTTTTTACGGGTTTTTTCTCACTAAAAGAAGCAATGATAACTTCAAAATTAAATCTCAAACTTAACAATGCAAATTTGACAACCAAAGTTAAAAAATTCAAAAACCCGAAAAGAAGCACATTTTCCTTTTTAGTATAGACTAGCAAAAATGTTTGGCTTTGCAGCAAAAAAAAATAGTTTAGAGTTTCACCAACGAAACAAATTTTTAGGGAAAAGCCCCCTCAATCTTTCATTTTATTCATTACTCTATTTCATTTAGGGTGAGCTAACACTGAGGGAAAAATTATAAAAATAGGGGCCCCCCAACTGTTTTTTAAAAGGCCTCTTTCCATCCGGGAAAGCTGCATATTTCGATTAAAAAAATTATACAATTCCCCCCTTTTTCAGTTTTAAAAAATTATTTTTTTGGGAGGGTCCCGGGTCATTTAATATAAAAACAAAGACAAAAAAAGGGGGAAATCGAAAATGTGAAAAAACCCCACATTGTTTTTGGGAAAAAAAAAATTAAGTTGAAAATAAAAAAAAGCGCGTGGGCCAGAAAATCCGGAATTTTTCATTAGCGCCCTTTTAAGGTTAAAACCTTAAAAAATTAAAAGACCTTGCAGACGTTTTCGGACTAAATTTTAAAAGAAAAGGTGAATTTGGGACTTTTTTATGGTTTTGGAATTTCACTAAAAAATGGGGATAAAAAACGCAAAGGGTTTTACGACAAAAAAAGGGTTTTCCCAAAAATAGAACAACCCACGCAACTAAAGCAAATAATTTGGCCAGTAGAAAATAAATAGTTCGAAAAACCCGACCTCAAAAAGGCACTTAGGGAACCAAATTTAGAATTGGGGAAAAAAAATTTTAATTCATAAAGCCCAAATTTTCAATTTTAGCCGCCAAAAAAAAATTTCAGAAAAGGGATTCAAAAACCCCGGCCCTTTTATGTAAGTCTTATACCGAAAGATAATAGTTTGGGAAAAAAATTGAAAAACGCCGTAAGGGAAAAAACGTACTCCTCCACAGAAAAAAAACAGTTGTAAAAAAAGCCCTTTTACAAAATTTCAGTTTTTTCCAAGCGAAAATTAGGAGACACTTTACAAAGAAAATTTGAAAATTTTTGTCTTTAAAGAAAGTGGAGAGGGAGGGTTGGGGGGGCGTTAGGATGACCTTAAAAAGGAAATTTAAAATTAGCTTTCAAAACTTAGACGTTAAACGTTTTAACGGTTCCCCTCGCGTTCTTCCAAAAATGGCGAGGGTATTAAAAACATAACAACAAACAACCCAAAAACACTTTTTGGGCTTAAATAGAAACAATCTTTTCAGGGGCTAAATTGGGTTTTTCTTTCAAAATTTTGGCCCCCATGGGTTTTATTATACTGAAAAAGGGGGGTTTTTTCGGGGGTGATAAAAATAAAACGAATTAGATTAAACTCTGTTTTAAAAAATATGGGGCAATTTAAAATTTTAAGACAAAAACTCCTCATTGCTCAAATTTAAATTTTTGGGCAGACTGGTTTTGGAAAAAAAATATTTAAACCTCGACCTGTTACAACCCGTTTATCGTTATAATTTTTAAAATAAATTTTGGTTTTCTGTCCCCAAAACTTTTTAAAAGGAAAAAAAGCATATCATTTTAAAAAAAGGTTTTTAGGACAGATGAGACATAATTTAAATTAATCCTAGCAATAAAATGAGTGAGTGTTTAGAAAGTTTTTTAGACTGTTTTTAAGGGAAAGCAGACACTATTATTATAGAGGGCGGTTCGGGAGAAAGGACATAGTTTAAAAAAAGAAACAATTTTTCAAAAATAGCTTTTTTAAACGGAAGGCATGCTGGGATAATGGTTTGGGTTTTATTTCCAGAAATAAAACTCGGTTTTTTAAAAAACTTTTGAGAACGTTTAAAAACTGTAGTTTTTATTTCACTGAAAACAAAGACTCATTTGAAGAATGTTTGCGCGAAAATGATGTTATTGAAAATGACCAGGAAAAACATAGGATTAACAAAAACTGAAATCTGAAAAGTTTAGTAAATTAGTATTGAAAACGGATAACCCTACACAGTATGTTTGTTTGTAGGGTCGTTATTTTTTGGTTACTTGTCAGAGAACAGGAATAGGCGGCTTTTAGGCCACTTTCCGCCCAAAAACGTGGTGGAGGAGCAAGTGAGTCAGAATCGGTGTTTATACGTTCTCTGTGGTAGAATGCCGGACGTACAATCTTGGTGATCCTGGGGTTGCGGGTTCGAATCTCCGCCGGGCCGTTTTTGTACATGGGGGCTTTTCCCTTCTGACTCCATTTTCCATACAGCCCTTCGAATGAGACTATAAACCGAGGTTCCGTGTGTGAACGCACGCATAACATCTTGCACACACGTAAAATCCCTTCACCAACATTCGGATGAGAAATTGAATGAACGATGTTGAACGATATTGACTGGATGACATGGGAAACGACTGAATGAAGCGCCAGCTAGCAGCTCTTCAGTCGGCACTACCTAGGTAGTAGCAAGTCGTGTGAACGAGTGTGGATTGTAATGCCTTAGAGCTTGGTCTCCAGCCGAGGATAGGCGCTATATAAGTATTCATAACAATAATAACAATACGTTAATATTTACTTTAGTTAAGACTAAACTCTTGAAGTTGAGCTATCCTTTCCCTCTCACCCAAAGTTCCCCCCCCCATCCCCTGCCTCCCCCCCCCCCCCCCCCCCCCCCCCCATCTATATTTCTCACCTTCCACCCAATGTGCACATGTTGTGATGATAATGGTAATGATGATGATGATGATGATGATGACGACGACGACGAAGACGACGACGACGGCGACGATGATGATGATGATGATGATGATGTGTGTGTGTGTGTTGTGTGTGTGTGTGTGTGTGTGTGTGTGTGTGTGTGTGTGCGCGTGCGCGCGTTGTCTGTATGTGTGTGTGTGTGCATGCGCGAGAGCAGAATGGGCGGTCAACCCTCCCTCGATTTTCTTCCCTCTCCACTGCGCCTCCCCCCCCCCCCCCCCCCCCCGCTTTCCCCGCCGTTTCGTCCTTTTTCTCTACTTTCTAGCACCTGCTTTCCCCCTCCCCTCCTGTCTTGAATAAAGGTTTTTGAGTTCTGAGTTCTCCCCCCCCCCCTCTCCCCCCCCCCCTCCCCCCCACTCCTCGCACAAATCAAATCCATCTGCCTCTTTTGTCTCCTAGTTCTTGCCCACTCTCCCTTTCCACTGCACTGTCCCCCTGGCCACCTCCTCTCTCGCTCCTGCCCTAAAAAACCCCTGCCCACCCCCACCCCAAATTCCATCACATCCCCTGTTTCCCTCTCTACGTACATTTCTCTTGCTGCCTACACTTGGGAGAGTGGGATGATGGGGGGAGAGGGGAAAGTTTTATATATGTGTCTGTGGTGGATTGCAGAATGGGGACTGGCAGGGGTCGAGTTGAACTATTCGCCCCGCGCGCGTGTGAAAGAGTGAGAGAGAGAGAGAGAAAGAGAGAGAGAGAGAGAGAGAGAGAGAGAGAGAAGAGAGAGAGAGAGAGGAGAGAGAGAGAGGGGAGGGAGAGAGAGAGAGACAGACAGACAGACAGACAGACAGAGACAAAGAAGAGAGAGAGCTGTCTCTCTCCGGCCTCTTCTTAAACAAGGGATCCTGCTGTGTCAACCCCCGTCCCCTAATCCCCATCCCCACCCACCCCATCCCCCTTCCTTCCTTCGCGATCTCCAACGTTTTTTTCCATCTGCTCGCAGTTTCCTCCACCCCCTCAAGCCCATCCCTTCTCCTGTCAGCGTTCTAACGGTCTGCTCTCCTCCAACCCCTTCCGCCCCCCTCCTCTGCCCTCCCCTGCCCCCACCCCCCACCTTACTCCATCCGTGCTCCTCTCTGCACAGAAGATTCAGCTGGGTTGTCTTCGCGAGGAGTCCCTTCGCTTCCCTCCCGGCGATCTGTGTCATTTTGACACCTGGCCACCCAAGCGCAGGTATGTTTTGAAAAAGGCTGCGTACTACACTTGTACTGCTAAGTGAATTAAAACGTTATGAAGTTGTTTTTTTTTAATTTTTACAATGACCTTTATGTTTTGAGTTAATCTTACTTTCACGTAATTTTCTCAAAATGCAAACATGAGAAGAAATCGAGCTTCGGGGACTTCAGTGGGAGGGATGTACTCTTTTCTGTTACGGAAATACTTCCACTCGCCAGCATATCCACATACGAATGTATTAAAGGGAGCTTTCACTACTGATTAAAAGTAACCATATTTCCACAAAAACGATGGACCCTTGGATGTCAAATGTATGTTGATCTGGGACCTGACCTGTTTCGTGTGGTTCGTACGTTTACCTTGAAATAAACATCCCCTCCCCCTCCCTTCATCCACATCTCTCTCTCTCTCTCTCTCTCTCTCCTCCCCTCTCTCTCTCTCTCCTCTAATCAAAATCATTCCTAGAAGACCGTCAACAGATCGTTTGTGTCAACTGCAACTCATCATCAAAAAAGTTACCTATCCGACATAGTGTTTTTGTGTTGGGGGCCGTTGCAGTTCTCAGTGTATATAAATGATCTCCCCTTTATATTGAGGATTCATGTGAACCTTGTGTGATAAATACCACTCCCCACACAAGTAGCTCACTAGAAGCTGTTTTCACTTCATCACAAAAGAATGCGATATCTGAAGTGATTGGTGCAATGTAAATCACATGAAAACTAATGGTGATAATAAGAAGACAAGGAAGACAAAACTTTAACCACGCAGCCTCCGTCTTTTTTTTGTCATAATCAGGAAAATGAAGTGGGGATACCATCGAGTTTTGGGTGTACAAAATTGATGATAATTGTTTTTGGGTCTTATCACCTACACAGTTAGTGAATCAGTATAAAGACAAATATATCAGGTTGCAGAATCAAGCATTTCTTAAATCCTCATGCCAAAAATGATCCCCCACGAATGTACTCTCTCTTCAGTCAATCATTATCCACACTATTTGACCCAAACTAGTGCTAATGCCATGAAACCTCTTACCAGTGTCTACAAAAGAGCACTTAAAGCAGTTATTTAAAATCGCCAAGGCTTAGTGAGGGGGATTATACAGGGGCCTTCTGAAAAAAGAAATGTTTTCTGTCAACAAATGTTTGCTGGTACAAAAAAAAATTTGCATGGGGTTTAGCCCCACATGCTGTTTGGTCAAAAGGGATCATAAACCCGAGGAATCCAACCAAAAACCCCAGATTCCCAACATCTAGCATGGACCTGTTTCAATCAAGCTTTTCTTACTCGGGTATTTGCTTTGGAAATTTCACTTTTCCCATGCACTAAAACTGCAAAATCGTTCAGGAAAAACTATAACACATTTCAAAAGCAGATTATTACATTAGAGATAAAAGCATGTACTAGGGTATAGCTAAACGTTTCGCCGGTACCCATCACTGATTTTTTTTTAAAAAACTAGATAATGATAAAGGAAAGATATCCTAGTTTATTAATGGTTGTAATTATATCATGATAAAATGACCGATTTTATTGGTGCATTTCACTAATTGATAAAATGTTTAGTTGGTAATGATTTCTTAAGCACGTAACACACGAAATAAATGTGTGTCCTGGTTACTGTTGATTTTATTGGTGTTTTGTTGCTGTTTTTTAAAAAAATCCTTAGTAATATTTAGCATATGATATTGTAAAATGAAAATGAAAATATAACCCCCCCTCCTATCTCTCTCTCTCTCTCTCTCTCTCCTCTCTCTCTCCTCTCCCCTTCTCCTTCTCTCTCTCTCTCTCTCCTCCTCCTCCGTATTTACGGCTGTTTTTTGATGTTTTGTTACTTATAAATTCTAGTTTGGTAACAAATCAATGGTTTAAAAAGAGGGGGGGAGGAAGGGGGGAATTATGATGGTATCCCCCACACACACACAAAACCGCGCGCGCGCGCGCGCACACACACACACACAGCACACGCAACATACACACATCATTATAAATAAGTGATATGAATTGATGCTATGAATGCATTGTCGCAAACTGACAACTGATCTAGTGCTGTTGGTTCAATTCTTGCATTGTAACTGCATCATGAAAATGTTCATATGATGATATTATAGATGCGTTTAGTTGTCTAATTAACACCTTAGCAGTAGTTAATACTTAAGAAAAGGAATAAAAAATCTCTCTCTCTTCTCTCTCTCTCTTCTCTCTCTCTCTCTCTCTCTCTCTCTCTCTCTCTCTCTCTCGCCTTTGATGACTAATAGTAGATCGCTTCTCCATGTCTTTGTGTGTGCGTTTTTTTTTTTTTCTTCTTAATCATTTTCTTTATATCTGTTTGTTGTTTCAATCGCTTTTTACAATAATTATTCCAATGCGTCAATGTTAATGGAGGAACAACTCATCCCCATTTTTATGTATTTTGAAGATATGTATGTTTTTTAAAACGTTAGTAAGTTTTAGTCGCTAGTCATACATGATTAGTCCCTAATCGGGGAAAGGGGCTGGATGGAGAGAAAAAAAAGCAAGTGTTCGTTCATCTTGTTACCCTTGGAAATAAAGATTATCACATCATCATTATCATCTCTCAGCTTGTTCTCCCTCCCCCCACCTCTCTCCATCTCTGCCCTCACTGTCTCTGTCTCTCTCTCTCCTCTCGTCTGTCTGTCTGTCCTCTCTCTCTCTTTTCTCTTCCTCCTTCTCTCTCTCTCTCCTCTCTCTCTCTCTCTCCCCTCTCCCTCTTTGAAAAAAGGAACTTATCCAGAAAAGTGGACTGAATCAATCGTTTTTAATCTGCACAAAAAAGGCGCCCGTAAATAATCCTAACAATTATCGGGGTTTTTTCTATCTGCACGCAGCCAGTAAAATATACAGTACAGTGGTTAATAACAGATTACAGGAAGGGGTAACAGAAAATATTTAACAGGGGAGTATCAACCCGGGAAATTTAAGCGGAAGTACTCGTTTTAACTTTGATGGCATTTATACAAAAAACAATTTTCTTTGATCTAAATTATATGTTGCTTTCAAGATTTTGAAAAGCGTTTGATCAGTGAACAGAAGATTCTTGCCTTTTTCTTGTAAAGAATAGTACACGTGGGAAGCTATTTTAATGCATAATGAGTATGAATAGCCATGTGAAAGCAAAATTAGATGTGGGGGAAATATATCAATTTCATTCATGCACCATGGTGGAAAAAAGGGGGATGTGTGAAAGCCCTGCCCTTTTTTTCTTTGTTTATCAATAAATTTAAAACCTCCGAATTGCGCAATGGTAAAAAGGCGCAACATTTACTGCAGACTCTTTACAAGTATTCATTTTATTATTGCTGATGATGTTGTTTTGTTACCAAAACTGTTATTGGTCTTAAAACTCATTTTGAATAGTCTTTCTCGAGGTGCTAGTTCACTTCATTAAAAGGGTAAACATGGCAAAAGGCAACATTGTTGTGTTTAGAAAAGTGGATATTTAGGAGTTAAGAGAAAATGGAGATTTAATGGACTTAATATGCCTGTTGTCAATGCATAAATATCTGTGCATATATTTCTCTACGCGATTAAGTTTTTCTCTGGCATGTAAAGATCTGCTAGCAGGGCAAAGCGTGCTGTTTTATGTATAATGCAACATCTGTCTAGATTAGGAAATCAGTCTCTTCAGGTGTTTTGTAAATTGTTCGATTCTCAAGTGCAGCCCATTGCACAATATTGGTCTGAAGTGTGGGGGCTTGATAATGCGGCGTTACACTGTGAAACGTTCCTTTGTTTGCCATGAAAAATTCCGGGATTCATTACAAAAAACCTAATGATTTAGTATAATGGCGAGACAAATAGGGACCCAATTTGTTTAAACTCTATGGTTTGATGCATTCAGTAAATGGCTAAAACTTACATAAATGCAAGACTCAAGGCTGCCTAAAAAAGCGTATAAAATGTTACATGATTTAGATGAAAGGGGTAGAGTAAAACTGGTAACAAAGTAAAAGTTAAAAATCTATGACTTGGGTTTGGGTAGTGTGGCTCAGTCAGGGTGGGAACATGACTACTTTTTTACGCATGCTTTATAAAAGATTGATTGACTGCAGGTGGCAACTGTGGAATGCACATATTCAGGACAGTACCAATTTGATTTGTATAGGCAATTCAATTTGCTTCACTGTGGGCCATCAATGAAAATGGACAGACAATTTTGATATATCATGATCAATTTCAATTTGGGATAACCGATTTATCTCTGCATCACCACCGTTACAAACAGCAATAATGAACGAAATCTTATCTGTCCCATTTGAAAAGGTGCACGAGAAAACGAGGGCCATTTTTTTTGTGTTGTCCCATTTTGAAAAATCTTAGAGACCAGCTTATCTCTACTAATATCTAAAGCAATCCCACATTTTTTAGACAAGTATTTTCTTAGTCATCCAAGCGTGAAGATATTGTCAAACAGCTTGCTGTTAACTTTAGAAAGCATCAAAATTCGATCTGAATATTTTGCATGATTTTTTTTATCAATGTTCCCATGCCTCTCTCTCTCTTCTCTCTCCTTCCTTCTCTCCCCCTCTCTCTCTCTCTCTCCTCCTTTTCTCTCTCTCCTCTCTCTCCTCTCTCCTCTCTCTCTCTCTCTTCTACATTTCATTTCCCTCGAGTTTTCAATGCTTGTTACTCGGTGCGTTTTTTGTTTTTGACTGCTTTCGGGCCCATGATTTAAACCGAAAAGCGAACACTTTGTGCAAGATTGGGCCCAAAGCTGAAGGTTGAAGCCAAACCAAAGCATCTTACTTTTTTTGTTGTGTATACGTCTCCGGTTTGGGTCTCCGCTGTGGTGTAGGATGCCCCGCCCCTTTGGGGGACTACATCTGTCAACTAACTCCTCCTCTCTCTCTCGCCTCTCTCTTCTCTCTCTCTCTGGAATGAATTAGATATAATCTTCTGCATAGAATCATTGCTCATCTTAATCATGAACACAAGGCTACTTACCCTTTGTGTATTTTCTGCGTGAAGTACGGAAGAGCAACTGTCTCAAAGCACCAAAACCGACCGGTGCATGCAAGCTTGAGAACTTGCTTTTCCGTACTTCAAGCAAAGAGCACACATGGAAATCTGTGGAAATTGCCCATAAAGCACCATTTGTCTACAGCAATTACATTAGAAATCTGTGGAAATTGCCCAAAAGCCCATTTGTCTACAGCTAATCACATTAGCTCATAGGGGAAGCAAGGGGATGGAGCCCCCATTTGTCTACAGCAAAACACATTAGCTCATAGGGTAAGCAAGGGGATGGAGCACCATTTGTTTCCCCAGCTAATCACATTACTCATAAAGGGGAAGCAAGGGGATGGAGGCACACCAGTTTTTTGTCCCTTTCACGGACCAGTCGGTTTGGGGGGAGGGTGGTGGTGGGATGGGGGTGTCGCGATAAAGGATTGACTTGGTGTCATAGAATCACCAACCGTGCAGTCAGAAGACTTTCCCCCCCCCCCCCCCCCCCCCCCCCCTCTCTCTCTCGAAAAGTACAAAGCGGTTTACAACGGCGGTCGTTTTATTCAGCGCTCTCCTTCTAACGAAAACTTGTATGATCGTCTTTATTTTTGGTACATGAATCCACGAAGAGTGTGTGTAAACTGACGTGAAAGGTGGATTGGTGAAAAGGTTAGTAGATGGGGCGAAATTAGCTTTAAAAAATTAGTAGAATTAATGAAGGATTCTGCTTTGTTTTGTGTAAGCGCAGTTCACACTTGCCATCCCTTCATCCACGCTCTCCCCCTCCGGTTGCACGTGAAATCTGCCCTCATTGAACGCTGTGTGTGTAAATATGTGTGGTCATAAAGACACGAACACATCAAAACATTAGACCTGAAGCTCAAGCTGCGCTCTAACATCCCGGACCTGGTTAAGAGAAAACACTTTTGCAAACTACAGGCACCTGAAAAGTGTCACAAAACACGTCTGCTGTACATCAATCAAACTCGTGCACTTTATGGATTGGCGCTTCGCGCAGTTGCTGCAGAATTTGCAAGTACATATTGGGTGGAATTAAAGAAAACATCAACGGGAAATTTTTTTGATCTAGAAAACAACATCGGCGCTTTTTTGCAGAAATCAGTGTTCCATCAATGTTGGGGATATTAAGGAACGGAAGAAGACAAGACTCTTATGCTGGAAAGACTGGATCTATTGGGGAGGAAGGGTTTGAGGCAGCAGAACAGGATTCAAAAGCCTGCAATCTCAGATTCCTCAAGTGCATGAAGAAGAGTGGGAAGATGAGCGAACTACACCCAAATCACATTTATGTGGGTGAACGACCACACTAACGGTGACAACTGGCAACATGACGACATCGCCAGGGCGTACCGCATCGGCAAACCATGGCTTCACAGAAATGACCCTCGACCCATCTTTGGGCCAGTTCTGTCGGTGGGCAGACAAGATGGCTGTCCTGGGAGACAAGGACCTCAGAGACAACCTGAGGACTAGCGGCCTCAGGGTGGCTCCCGACCTTACTACAAGACAAAGAGAGATGGTGGAGTTTTCACCAGGACTTGGCAAGTTTGCCTACATTCATAGCGGGAACTCCACGTCAAGACAGACTTCAACCGATGGGCTTCCCCCGGACAACGCTGAAGGACAATCCTTCTCAGCCCCGCGGGGAAAGTGGAGACACTTGGCCTCGACTTTCGAACCCGTGAGGGAAAATGAGTACAGCAGTCACAGAGTGCCCGTCAAACCCGGTGGCAAACAACCTCAAAGAAACAAACCCCCACTACCAGAAACTCTCAGACAGGAACAATGCTGCTCGGACCCAGGACAATTCACATTTTTTCGGAAAAGCAGTCAGGCACCAATCGTAGTCCCCCACGCCCCTTATCAGTATGCGAGAAGCCGCAGTCAACATGGACAGGTGAGGCAAGCTCATCCATCGGCTGGGGATCAAAAGACAAATCAAGAGGTCAGAACAGAAATGATCGTGTGCCTGTTGTTCCCATTGTTTTCCCCGGGAAAACCGTCCTACAGGACGTGGCCAGGAGAAATGTTTCTGAGCACCGGAGGGTTGTTATGGTGAAAGACTCTGCCAGCAGAACCAACTCTGATGCTTCAGGAGGAAACAGACAAAAACCTCAGTGTTCAAAACAGTCTGCAGATGTCAGAGTTAGCGACCACGACCCCTTCTGTGGAAATTGATACCGCGGAGACGACCACAGTGATAATCAACACCGAACATTCATGAAAAGGGTTTTTTCAGATGTAGCGAACGCTGACGATGAAGACTTTATTCCACAGAACAAAGAAAAAAATTGGAACAGACCATTGAGGGCGAAGACAGACACAGGGAAAATACAAAAGCCATTGACATTATGACAGACCATAGTTTAAAGCCAGAACATAACAACTCAGCAGAACTAAACATTTCTGATCAGGACAGCAAAAACCCCTTGATCCAAGTGAAGATGTCCATTCTTTTTGGGCTTTCACGAGATACAGAACAAACTGAAACAAACATAATCCCGGACAAACAGAACGAGACAAACAAGTCATCTTCCAAGACGGCCCTAGCCAAAATAAGACAGAGGGCACACCAACAGACAAAGATGACAAGCAAGACAGGGACGAAAACAAGACAGGAGAGTTAAGGGATCGAGAACAGAACAACAATCTCGGCCCACCCGGCGACTGCATCCAACCCCCAAACTGGTCATCAGAACAAACACAAAATTTCTGAAAGGCAAAACACTCAAAGCAACATCGTGGATTCTTTCAAAAAGTCTGAGTCCGGAAACCAACCAAAAGAGACAGCCAAACCCCAGCCCCCCCCCCCCCCCCCCCCCCCACCAGGTCCTATGTCCAAAAGAGAAAAGAGTTTCGGGAGATAATAAACAGGAAACGGGCCGAGCCACGATACATGAAAATAAATCCTTGACAAATGAGGGTAAAAAAACCTTTTAAAGGTCCAGCAAGGGGGTGGAGCACCATTTTCCACAGCTAATCACATTAGCTCATAGGTAAGCAAGGGGATGGAGCACCATTTGTCCACAGCTAATCACATTTGCCCATAGGGTAAGCAAGGGGATGGAGCACCATTTCCCCCAGCTAATCACATTAGCTCATAGGTAAGCAAGGGATGGAGGCACACCAGTTGTGTCCCTTTCACGGACCAGTCGGTTTGGGGTGAGGGGTGGTGGGTGGGAGTGGGGATGTCGCGATACGGAGTTGACTTGGTGTCATAGAATCAGCCAACCGTGCAGTCAGAAGACTCCACCCCCCCCCTCTCTCTCTCTCTCTCTCTCTCTCTCTCTCTCTCTCTCTCTCTCTCTCTCTCTCTCTCTCTCTCTCTCTCTCTCTCTCAAAGTACGAAAGCGGTTTACAAGCGGCGGTCCTGTTTATTCAGCGCTCTCCTTTCTAACGAAAACTTGTATGATCGTCTTTATTTTTGGTACATGAATCCATGAAGAGTGTGTGCATCTGACGGTGATGGTGGATTGGTGAAAAGGTTAGTAGATGGAGCAAAAATTAGCTTTTAAAAATTAGTAGAATTAATGAAGGATTCTGCTTTCGTTTTGTGTAAGCGCAGTTCACACTTGCCATCCCTTCATCCTCGCTCTCCACTCCGGTTGCACGTGAAATCTGCTCCTTCATTGAACGCTGTGTGTGTAAATATGTGTGGTCATAAAGACACGAACACATCAAAACATTAGACCCGAAGCTTCAAGCTGCGCTCTAAACATCCCGGACCTGGTTAAGAGAAAACACTCAGCAAACTACAGGCACCTGAAAAGATGTCACAAAACACGTCTGCTGTACATCAATCAAACATCGTGCACTTTATGGATTGGCGCTTTGCGCAGTTGCTGCAGAATTTGCAAGTACATATTGCTGGAATTAAAGAAAACATCAACGGGAAATTTTCTGATCTAGAAAACAATATCGGGCGCTTTTTTGCAGAAATCAGTGTTGCCATCAATGTTATGTTAGTGATATTAAGGAACTGGAAGAAGACAAGACTCTTATGCTGGAAAGACTGGATCTATTGGAGAGGAAGTTAGAGGCAGAAGAACAGGATTCAAAAGCCTGCAATCTCAGATTCCTCAATGTGCATGAAGAAGAGTGGGAAGATGACGAACTACTACCCAAATCATCATTGATGTGCTGAACGACCACACTAACGGTGACAACTGGCAACATGACGACATCGCCAGGGCGTACCGCATCGGCAAACCATGGCTTCACAGAAATGACCCTCGACCCATCTTGGTCCAGTTCTGTCGGTGGGCAGACAAGATGGCTGTCCTGGGAGACAAGGACCTCAGAGACAACCTGAGGACTAGCGGCCTCAGGTGGCTCCCGACCTTACTACAAGACAGAGAGAGATGGTGGAGTTTCACCAGGACTTGGCAAGATTGCCTACATTCATAGCGGGAATCTCCACGTCAGAGACAGACTTCAACCGATGTCTTCCCAGGACAACGCTGAAGGACAATCCTTCTCAGCCCCGCGGGAACGTGGAGACACTTGGCCTCGACTACGAACCCGTGAGGACAGTGAGTACAGCAGTCACAGAGGTGCCCGTCAACCCGGTGGCAAACAACCTCAAAAAAACAAACGCCACTACCAGAAACTCTCAGACAGGAACGATGCTGCTCGGACCCAGGACAATTTCACATTTTTTCGAAAAGCAGTCAGCACCAATCGTAGTCCCCCACGCCGTTACCAGTATGCGAGAAGCCGCAGTCAACATGGACAGGTGAGAGCAAGCTCATCCATCGGCTGGGGATCAAATGACAAATCAAGAGGTCAGAACAGAAATGATTGTGTGCCTATTGTTTCCCATTGTTCCCGGTACACGTTCCTACAGTGACGTGGCCAGGAGAAATGTTTCTGAGCACCGGAGGGTTGTTATGGTGAAAGACTCTGCCAGCAGAACCAACTCTGATGCTTCAGGAGGAAACAGACAAAAACCTCAGTGTTCGGACAGTCTGCAGAGGTCAGAGTTAGCGACCACGACCCCTTCTGTGGAAATTGATCCCGCTGGAGACGACCACAGTGATAATCAACACCGAACATTCATGAACGGTTGTTCAGATGTAGCGAACGCTGACGATGAAGACTTTATTCCACAGAACAAAGACAAAATTGGAACAGATGTTGAGGACGAAAACAAAAGCCATTGACATGATGACAGACCATAGTTTTATGCCAGAACATAACAACTCAGCAGAACTAAACATTTCTGATCAGGACAGCAAACCCATTGATCCAAGTGAAGATGTCCATTCTTATTGTCTTTCACAAGATATAGAACAAACTGAAACAAACATAATCCTGGTCAAACAGAACGTGACAAACTAACCATCTTCAGAAGACGGCCCTAGCCAAAATAAGACAGATGACAAACCAACAGACAAAGATGACAAGCAAGACAGGGGACGGACACAAGACAGGAGAGTTAAGGGATCGAGAACAGAACAACAATCTCGGCCCACGGCGAGCTGCATCCAACCCCCAAACTGGTCATCAGAACAAACACAAAAGTACTGAAAGGCAAAACACTCAAAGCAACATCGTGGATCCTTTCAAAAAGTCTGAGTCCGGAAACCAACCAAAAGAGACAGCCAAACCACCCCCCCCCCCCCCCCCCCCCCCCCCCCCACCAGGTCCTATGTCCAGAGAGAAAAGAGTTTCGGGAGATAATAAACAGGAAACGGGCCGAGCCACGATACATGAAAATAAGTCCTTGACAAATGAGGGTAAAAAAACCTTAAAGGTCCAGCAAGGGGATGGAGCACCATTTGTCCACAGCTAATCACATTAGCTCATAGGGTAAGCAAGGGGATGGAGCACCATTTGTCCACAGCTAATCACATTAGCTCATAGGGTAAGCAAGGGGATGGAGCACCAGTTGTCCACAGCTAATCACATTAGCTCATAGGGTAAGCAAGGGGATGGAGGCACACCAGTTGTGTCCCTTTCACGGACCAGTCGGTTTGGGTGAGGGGTGGTGGGTGGGAGTGGGGATGTCGCGATACGGAGTTGACTTGGTGTCATAGAATCAGCCAACCGTGCAGTCAGGAAGACTCCACCCCCCCCCCCCCCTCTCTCTCTCTCTCTCTCTCTCTCTCTCGAAAAGTACGAAAGCGATTTACAAGCGGCGGTCGTGTTTATTCAGCGCTCTCCTTTCTAACGAAAACTTGTATGATCGTCTTTATTTTTGGTACATGAATCCATGAAGAGTGTGTGCATCTGACGGTGATGGTGGATTGGTGAAAAGGTTAGTAGATGGAGCAAAAATTAGCTTTTAAAAATTAGTAGAATTAATGAAGGATTCTGCTTTCGTTTTGTGTAAGCGCAGTTCACACTTGCCATCCCTTCATCCTCGCTCTCCACTCCGGTTGCCGTGAAATCTGCTCCTTCATTGAACGCTGTGTGTGTAAATATGTGTGATCATAAAGACAACGAACCATCAAAACATTAGACCCGAAGCTTCAAGCTGCACTCTAAACATCCCGGACCTGGTTAAGAGAAAACACTCAGCAAACTACAGGCACCTGAAAAGATGTCACAAAACACGTCTGCTGTACATCAATCAAACATCGTGCACTTTATGGATTGGCGCTTTGCGCAGTTGCTGCAGAATTTGCAAGTACATATTGCTGGAATTAAAGAAAACATCAAAGGGAAATTTTCTGATCTAGAAAACAATATCAGGCGCTTTTTTTGCAGAAATCAGTGTTGCCATCAATGTTATGTTAGTGATATTAAGGAACTGGAAGAAGACAAGACTCTTATGCTGGAAAGACTGGATCTATTGGAGCGGAAGTTAAGGCAGAAGAACAGGATCAAAAGCCTGCAATCTCAGATTCCTCAATGTGCATGAAGAAGAGTGGGAAGATGAGCGAACTACTACCCAAATCATCATTGATGTGCTGAACGACCACACTAACGGGACAACTGGCAACATGACGACATCGCCAGGGCGTACCGCATGGGCAAACCATGGCTTCACAGAAATGACCCTCGACCCATTTTGGGTCCAGTTCTGTCGGTGGCAGACAAGATGGCTGTCCTGGAGACAAGGACCTCAGAGACAACCTGAGGACTAGCGGCCTCAGGGTGGCTCCCGACCTTACTACAAGACAAAGAGAGATGGTGGAGTTTTCACCAGGACTTGGCAAGATTGCCTACATTCATAGCGGAATCTCCACGTCAGAGACAGACTTCAACCGATGTCTTCCCAGGACAAACGCTGAAGGACAATCCTTCTCAGCCCCGCGGGAACGTGGAGACACTTGGCCTCGACTACGAACCCGTGAGGACAGTGAGTACAGCAGTCACAGAGGTGCCCGTCAACCCGGTGGCAAACAACCTCAAAGAAACAAATGCCACTACCAGAAACTCTCAGACAGGAACAATGCTGCTCGGACCCAGGACAATTTCACATTTTTCGAAAAGCAGTCAGGCACCAATCGTAGTCCCCCACGCCGTTACCAGTATGCGAGAAGCCGCAGTCAACATGGACAGGTGAGAGCAAGCTCATCCATCGGCTGGGGATCAAATGACAAATCAAGAGGTCAGAACAGAAATGATTGTGTGCCTATTGTTCCCATTGTTCCCGGTACACGTTCCTACAGTGACGTGGCCAGAGAAATGTTTCTGAGCACCGGAGGGTTGTTATGGTGAAAGACTCTGCCAGCAGAACCAACTCTGATGCTTCAGGAGGAAACAGACAAAAACCTCAGTGTTCGGACAGTCTGCAGAGGTCAGAGTTAGCGACCACGACCCCTTCTGTGGAAATTGATCCCTCTGGAGACGACCACAGTGATAATCAACACAGAACATTCATGAACGGTTGTTCAGATGTAGCGAACGCTGACGATGAAGACTTTATTCCACAGAACAAAGACAAAATTGGAACAGATGTTGAGGACGAAAACAAAAGCCATTGACATGATGACAGACCATAGTTTTATGCCAGAACATAACAACTCAGCAGAACTAAACATTTCTGATCAGGACAGCAAACCCATTGATCCAAGTGAAGATGTCCATTCTTATTGTCTTTCACAAGATATAGAACAAACTGAAACAAACATAATCCTGGTCAAACAGAACGTGACAAACTAACCATCTTCAGAAGACGGCCCTAGCCAAAATAAGACAGATGACAAACCAACAGACAAAGATGACAAGCAAGACAGGGGACGGACACAAGACAGGAGAGTTAAGGGATCGAGAACAGAACAACAATCTCGGCCCAGGGCGAGCTGCATCCAACCCCCAAACTGGTCATCATAACAAACACAAAAGTACTGAAAGGCAAAACACTCAAAGCAACATCGTGGATCCTTTCAAAAAGTCTGAGTCCGGAAACCAACCAAAAGAGACAGCCAAACCCCAGCCCCCCCCCCCCCCCCCCCCCCCCCACCCCCACCAGGTCCTATGTCCAGAGAGAAAAGAGTTTCGGGAGATAATAAACAGGAAACGGGCCGAGCCACGATACATGAAAATAAGTCCTTGACAAATGAGGGTAAAAAAACCTTAAAGGTCCAGCAAGGGATGGAGCACCATTTGTCCACAGCTAATCACATTAGCTCATAGGGTAAGCAAGGGGATGGAGCACCATTTGTCCACAGCTAATCACATTAGCTCATAGGGTAAGCAAGGGGATGGAGGCACACCAGTTGTGTCCCTTTCACGGACCAGTCGGTTTGGGGTGAGGGGTGGTGGGTGGGAGTGGGATGTCGCGATACGGAGTTGACTTGGTGTCATAGAATCAGCCAACCGTGCAGTCAGGAAGACTCCACCCCCCCCCCCCCCCTCTCTCTCTCTCTCTCTCTCTCGAAAAGTACGAAAGCGATTTACAAGCGGCGGTCCTGTTTATTCAGCGCTCTCCTTTCTAACGAAAACTTGTATGATCGTCTTTATTTTTGGTACATGAATCCATGAAGAGTGTGTGCATCTGACGGTGATGGTGGATTGGTGAAAAGGTTAGTACATGGAGCAAAAATTAGCTTTTAAAAATTAGTAGAATTAATGAAGGATTCTGCTTTCGTTTTGTGTAAGCGCAGTTCACACTTGCCATCCCTTCATCCTCGCTCTCCACTCCGGTTGCACGTGAAATCTGCTCCTTCATTGAACGCTGTGTGTGTAAATATGTGTGGTCATAAAGACACGAACACATCAAAACATTAGACCCGAAGCTTCAAGCTGCGCTCTAAACATCCCGGACCTGGTTAAGAGAAAACACTCAGCAAACTACAGGCACCTGAAAAGATGTCACAAAACACGTCTGCTGTACATCAATCAAATATCGTGCACTTTATGGATTGGCGCTTTGCGCAGTTGCTGCAGAATTTGCAAGTACATATTGCTGGAATTAAAGAAAACATCAACGGGAAATTTTCTGATCTAGAAAACAATATCGGGCGCTTTTTTGCAGAAATCAGTGTTGCCATCAATGTTATGTTAGTGATATTAAGGAACTGGAAGAAGACAAGACTCTTATGCTGGAAAGACTGGATCTATTGGAGAGGAAGTTAGAGGCAGCAGAACAGGATTCAAAAGCCTGCAATCTCAGATTCCTCAATGTGCATGAAGAAGAGTGGGAAGATGAGCGAACTACTACCCAAATCATCATTGATGTGCTGAACGACCACACTAACGGTGACAACTGGCAACATGACGACATCGCCAGGGCGTACCGCATCGGCAAACCATGGCTTCACAGAAATGACCCTCGACCCATCTTGGTCCAGTTCTGTCGGTGGGCAGACAAGATGGCTGTCCTGGAGACAAGGACCTCAGAGACAACCTGAGGACTAGCGGCCTCAGGATGGCTCCCGACCTTACTACAAGACAAAGAGAGTTTCACCAGGACTTGGCAAGATTGCCTACATTCATAGCGGGAATCTCCACGTCAGAGACAGACTTCAACCGATGTCTTCCCAGGACAACGCTGAAGGACAATCCTTCTCAGCCCCGTGGGAACGTGGAGACACTTGGCCTCGACTACGAACCCGTGAGGACAGTGAGTACAGCAGTCACAGAGGTGCCCGTCAACCCGGTGGCAAACAACCTCAAAGAAACAAATGCCACTACCAGAAACTCTCAGACAGGAACAATGCTGCTCGGACCCAGGACAATTTCACATTTTTCGAAAAGCATCAGGCACCAATCGTAGTCCCCCACGCCGTTACCAGTATGCGAGAAGCCGCAGTCAACATGGACAGGTGAGAGCAAGCTCATCCATCGCTGGGATCAAATGACAAATCAAGAGGTCAGAACAGAAATGATTGTGTGCCTATTGTTCCCATTGTTCCCGGTACACGTTCCTACAGTGACGTGGCCAGGAGAAATTTTTTCTGAGCACCGGAGGGTTGTTATGGTGAAAGACTCTGCCAGCAGAACCAACTCTGATGCTTCAGGAGGAAACAGACAAAAACCTCAGTGTTCGGACAGTCTGCAGAGGTCAGAGTTAGCGACCACGACCCCTTCTGTGGAAATTGATCCCTCTGGAGACGACCACAGTGATAATCAACACCGAACATTCATGAACGGTTGTTCAGATGTAGCGAACGCTGACGATGAAGACTTTATTCCACAGAACAAAGACAAAATTGGAACAGATGTTGAGGACGAAAACAAAAGCCATTGACATGATGACAGACCATAGTTTTATGCCAGAACATAACAACTCAGCAGAACTAAACATTTCTGATCAGGACAGCAAACCCATTGATCCAAGTGAAGATGTCCATTCTTATTGTCTTTCACAAGATATAGAACAAACTGAAACAAACATAATCCTGGTCAAACAGAACGTGACAAACTAGCCATCTTCAGAAGACGGCCCTAGCCAAAATAAGACAGATGACAAACCAACAGACAAAGATGACAAGCAAGACAGGGGACGGACACAAGACAGGAGAGTTAAGGGATCGAGAACAGAACAACAATCTCGGCCCACGGCGAGCTGCATCCAACCCCCAAACTGGTCATCAGAACAAACACAAAAGTACTGAAAGGCAAAACACTCAAAGCAACATCGTGGATTCTTTCAAAAAGTCTGAGTCCGGAAACCAACCAAAAGAGACAGCCAAACCCCAGCCCCCCCCCCCCCCCCCCCCCCCCCCCACGCCCCCACCAGGTCCTATGTCCAAGAGAAAAGAGTTTCGGGAGATAATAAACAGAAACGGGCCGAGCCACGATACATGAAAATAAGTCCTTGACAAATGAGGGGAAAAAACCTTAAAGGTCCAGCAAGGGGATGGAGCACCATTTGTCCACAGCTAATCACATTAGCTCATAGGGTAAGCAAGGGATGGAGCACCATTTGTCCACAGCTAAATCACATTAGCTCATAGGGTAAGCAAGGGGATGGAGCACCAGTTGTCCACAGCTAATCACATTAGCTCATAGGGTAAAGACCCTGTCACACTAGGGCGTGTCTCCCGACGTGTGCCGACGTGTTGGGAATTTTGAGGACACGTTGAGACACGTTGAAATAAGTTCCAAGAGCGCTGGGCCTAAGTTCCAGAAACGCTGAAACACGCTGTATTTCCTCGACGTACTTGGGCACACGCCAAGGTGTCCAGAAAGTTTTGTGCATGCACAAAATTTCTCGGCGTGTGTCGACGTGTTGCTAACACGCCCACTATGCGCTAGAAATAAGTTGAAGGAAGTTACACACAAGCTAGGCCCACGTTAGGCATAAGTTCAACACGTTCACACACGTCCCCAGGCTGCTGAACGCTCCTAGAGCGTGTGCCTAACTTGTGCCTGGCGAGTTCAGAACGGCTGAGGAACTTGTGTCGAACTTACATCCAGCTTATGCGGAACTTATCTCTAACGTGTATCAACTTATGTGGAACGTATATAACGTCTACAGAACGTTCTTCTGACGTCTTTACAACTTATATGAACGTGTTGCAATGTGTACAACGCGTTTGGAACGTGTACAATGTGCTTGGAACGTGTGCAACGTGTATCTGGCGACCCCAGAACTTACTCAGAACTTACAGGGAACTTAGGCATAACGTTGAGGCCTATGCTCGGCTCTGCCTATATAAAGATACCCCCACACATGGAAATCAGCTGCGATCGAGATTCCAGAGTGTGCAAGCTCCAGAATATCCGATACAGAAGGAGAACCTG
>CM031626.1:53206924-53224424 GCA_018398815.1 Conus ventricosus
GAGAATGTTTTATATATGTGTGTCTGTGGGTGGATTGCAGAATGGGGACGTGGCAGGGGTCGAGTTGAACATATTCGCGCGCGCGCGTGTGAAAGAGTGAGAGAGAGAGAGAGAGAGAGAGAGAAGAGAGAGAGAGAGAGAGAGAGAGAGAGAGAGAGAGAGAGAGAGAGAGAGAGAGACAGACAGACAGACAGACAGACAGACAGACTGTCACGACCGACCCCTGGAGGTCTGCCCTGACAGGATCGGTCTAGGTGGGAGTGAAAGGAGTGACTGACCTCACACGCTCCGCAAGAGACCACACAATAAAGATTACGATACAACACCCCATTTATTCACACCAGCAAAATAAACATTCCAACACACACATCATGCACGACCACAATCAAGCACTCCAACGCACACAACATGCACAATCACAATCAAGCACTCCAACACCCACAACATGCACGATTATAAATAAACATTTCACCATACGACGTACACAATCACAATTACAGCATTCCAGCACATGTAACATATACACAATTATAAAGAAACATTTCCAGCATCGATCCCTTCTAACACCCTGCCGTGCGTCCACCCCTGCCTCTGTCGGGCCTACTGGGAGCACCTTCGCACTAGGTGCTCCGAACCGGGTGGGTTTCTCGCAGGAGTCGCTCAAAGCCGACACCCTCGACTCACAAGCGGGGCAGTGAAGAGCGTGTCCCGGGGGGGGGGGGGGGGGGGAACGTGGCGCTGTTACTGGAGGTCCGGGAAAGGGGGGTCAGGGCCGGCCAGTCAAGACGGCGGGCTCCTCTACCATCCACGGTCCGACCAGGGCGTGGCCTCGACCAGCGTGTGGCACCATCCAGCCCGGGCGGTCCCAGCCAGAGTGGGCCTCAACCAGCACTTTTGAAACCCATCAGTCCGTGGTCCAGCCAGAGCGGGGCCTCAACCAGCACGTGGCACCATCCAGTCCGTGGTCTCACCCAGAGCGTGGCCTCAACCAGCACGTGGCACCATCCAGTCCGTACTCCGGGTGAAGCCCCCGAAAGGGGGGAGGGAAACGTAGCGGGGAGGAGAGGAGAAAGGGAGGGAAGGAAGAGGAAAGGGAGGAAGGAAGAAGGTACTGGAACCCCGCCGTCAGTACAGTCGACCCATGCTGTCAAATCTTAACACCCACTCGCATGATGGCGAGGGGAACTACTAAACGCACACAGAAAACCCTCGAACCAGTAATGTTCATTTGGGTCTTCTCACAACGAGGGCAGGTAAAGACTGCATTAAATCAACAGTTATAAAACAAATATGATTATCTTCACCCTTCTCACCACATTTAACATTCACCTTTCTTAGGAAATAACCAACACAGCGCCCATCGCTTTATACCTGCCACCAATTTGCAAATAAAAATTCAAGGGTTTAAATTTGTCACATTTTATAAACACATTTCGAAATAACACAAATCTCCAACACGATCCGAACGACAAATATGCGTACGCACGCTCGCAAACCCAAAAACTCGTTCTCCTTGCACACACAAACAGACGGTGGCCGAAAGATAAGAGTCCGGCGAATGTGACAGGGGCGGACGAGCGAGACCAAGAAAGTTCCAACCCTGAATCACCAGGTTCTCTCCCATCCCCACCGACTACCGCATCACCAGATGCATAAACAGGAGAAAGATTTTAGATACAATTTTAGAATGGCCAGGTTAAAGATTGAAATAACCAGAGAAAAGGTCTCAAACAATATTTCTCTTACAATTTTGAAAACAAAAGAAAAATTGCGCAAAAGAGAAGACTAAGCCGGCTAACAACAACAAACCAAAACAAACAAACCACGAAACTGATGTTTACCAGCTACCCGTGGGTGACCCCGAAAAGGCGGGTCAAACGACTCTCTCTACCTCTGTCCAGTCGAGAGGACAGAGGCGAAGATGCGGAAACAGAAGAAGTGATGTCCCTCCCCCTACAGGCCGACTGCAGGAATTGAAAGTACTGACTGTACTCTCGATGATACGGTGAAGAACCAAGACTGAGCAGGCGCTCCCAGAGACTTCTTCCCCTCGAGTGAAGAGCTAACCTCCCTCAGCAATGGCGGCCAACATGCCACGCTACGTCACAGAGTGAGGGATACTTCAAAACAAAGAAAAAGAGCACGTGCGACAGGTAAAAAGACAGGCGAGAGGCCGATAGACAGAAATTCGAGAGAAAGGTACCGCCACCCCTGAACCTGCAGGATGAATAGCCCGGCGGTGGAATTAGAGAGAGAGAGAGAGAGAAAGCAAACCGAAGTTGAGCTGAACTACACCAAGGTGCAACCGCACCACAAGCCACACTAAGGGACGGATACACGACAACAGCAACGACAATAAATAAATAAGTTTAAATTTCCCCCACCCCAGGTGGGTCGAACGTCGTGGCTCGTGACAAACTCGTGACAAACCCCTTCTAAAAGCATCTGTTTCTCTGAGATACAGTGCTCCTTTGAACCTTGACGCATGTGCAAATTCACAACAATGGGACCGAACCCAACTCTCTGTGATCGACAGAGTACGATAAATCCAATACAACATTCTACGATAGAAACACACCGAGAAATACATAATACTACATTTATCAAAACAAATAAGCGAACCTTCCAACCATGAAGTAACAATCCAAACCATTGGTGATTCACTATCGTTAAATCACTGAAGTGAAAAACTGTCACTACCCCTGATACAAAGACCAAAAGGGATATGACCCTGGTTGAGGGAAGTGTCCCTCACGACTGATTTCCAATGTGCTAACTACGGAGCTCGGCTAAGATAGTCAGCATCCGTATTACAGGAACCTTGATATGACGGAAAGTGAACGCCTGACTCTGCAGTTCCACGCCTAACTCATGGTCGACGACTGACTTGGCCGGATCCGGTCCAGGCACTGGAGAGGATGAGGGTCCCCTCTCCAGTACAAAAATTCCGGCCGTACTTCTTCTTGGGCACGCCGTGCGTGTCCAAATCTGCCTGAGAGATTCAGCAACAGTAGGGGCATCGATAGTTTCCTAAGCGGACAGCCTCTGGGGATCGACTCGCAGATTCTACCCTACCGAAGTGTAGCGTGACCGCGGGCGGATGGAGGATTAATGGGTCCCACCAGGTCGACCCCAACCTTGCTGAATGGCTCCCCAACCCGTGGCACTGACCCTAGGGGAACACGCTTCAAGCGCCCTTAGGCGTTTTCCGTTGGCAACATCGCAACTGCGGCAGTTACTGCCTAACCTGTGAGTTCATCCCTGGCCAAAAGAAGTCTTGTCTTACTCGCTCGAGAGTCCGCTTGGAGCCCATATGACCTGCCATGGGGGAATCGTGGGCCTGCCGGAGAACAGACTCTCTCAAGCTTTTGGGAACAACAAGCTGTTTGGCCACACGATCTGCCAGAGTGACAACCCTAAAGAGGATCCCTTGTGGAGCTTGAAGCTCACCTTGGCGTGTTGGGGAGACTGAGCGGGACGATCTTACCAGTTGTCGCAGGCATTTGGACATCCAAGTCCCTGGCCTGGGAAAACGAACAATGGAAGCAGATCGGCCCTAGCAGAACCTCGTCAGAGATCGGCTGAAGAACGGACGCAATTCCTGTTCCTGCTTCTTAGCTTCGGCGCGTGTGGTGACTCCCACACCGCCTGTACGGGCAGATCCGTAAAACCACGGACTGACTGCGTCCGTCCGCGAAGGTGAATGGTATTCCCTATGATAAGGGAATACAGAGGTCGCTCCACCGCGATGGCCATACTTCGCCACAGAAGTAGGGGGTGGAGATAGAAACGAGTACTGAAGGACGGGGGAGGTAAAACCAGCCTCCAACCCACACATCGTAACTGGCGCCCCGCCGGCCTTAGGGGAAACTAAATCCTTATCCACAAGAGCGTTGATGCTCCCGAATCCCTGATGGTGTCGACCCAAGGAAAAACCAAACAACAGAAAAAAAACCCCGGGGACACCGTACCACCAGAAGTTTGGATGGCCCCCACTTTACCGAGGCGCGGGGAATGCTGGGAAAGGGGACTACCCCCCATGACTCCCAGGGGCTCTGGGGCAATCTTTCCGGGGGTGGCCAGGACGACCACAAAAAAAACAAAACCGGGGTGCTGAAATCCCCGATGAACCCGCCTGCCTTGTTCACCCGCTAGCAGTTGTGGCGCCTTATTGCCACAAAAACCGTTTGGGGGGGTTTCCCTCTCCGTTTCTGGGCGATGCCCAAAAACCCCGCGAGCTTCAGCAAACCCTCAGCGGGGTTTAACGCAGCCCCGAAAACCGAGGTGCTGTTCGCCTATCCCGGGTCCCCAACTCTTTGGGGCACAGTTTGGGTGAGCTGTTCAAGGGGGTTCAGATCCTCCAGCTCCAACCCCTTTGCCCCCCCGACGCCAGTACCCCAGCGGGTTTTTCGCAGCCTATCACCAAAGCACGAAGGTCTCGTCGTTTTTCTTCTTCATGGGCCTGAAAAATTTCCCCCCTGAACCCTCCCCTGGGGTAAGGTGGAAAAAGTTACGCAGAGCCAAGCAAAGTCCCGCAAAAAGAGCACCCTTTGTTTTTTTGTGATCACACCCTCCCTTGCAGCACCCGATAAACCAAAAAAGGTTTCCTTGCCTTCGTTCCTCAGACAATTGGTAGAACTAGGGAACCTTGTCAAAAAGCCCTAGGAACATATCAAATTTCCCACAAAGGGCTGAAACTCTGGAAGTTTTAAATTTGGGCCCCCTAACTCTATTCCCCCCTGCCTGGGGATTAACCCCCTGAATTTTCAATTTCCGGGGGAAACCCCGAAAAAAGGGTTTTTCCATTTTCCCCCCCAAAAGCAGAGCCTCCCGGGGTAGCGCCCCTCTCTACGCTGATCCCCCAAACCCTTTCCCCACGGGGGGCCCGGGGTCTTCCCTACGCTTTTTCTTCCCGTCTAGGCCCGCCCCTTTTTCTCTGCGCTGTGCCCCTTTCCCGCCTAGTAGCCCCCTCTCTGGCCCCAGAGCCTCCATCCAACTAGCTCTTTCCCCACGGAGGGCTTTCCCGCCTGACAGCCTCCCTTCCCCACGAAAACCCCCTGCCTAGCGCCTCTTCCCCAGGGGCCTCCCCTCCTTCCCCCTTTGCTGTCGCTCCAGAAACATCAGGGCGGGGGTGATGTTTTCCCGGGCGGGGTTTTTACCACCCCCCCCAACGGGAGGATGGGCCCCCTCTGACCCGTCCCTTGGGGCTCGACCTTTCCCCTGAGGAAAATTCCTGGGGCATGCCCTTTTCGAGGGGAAGCCCGGAGAGGATAAGGTTTTTGGTCCTGCACCCCAAAAGAAGCCCACAGTTTTCTTTTGCTATACTCGGGGCGCTTTCCCAGCGGAAATGCCAGTCGGGGGCTCGACAGGAAGAAACCCCCAGCGAAAAGGTAGTAAAAATAAACCCCCGGATACCTGCTACAGCACTGGAAAAAGTAGAAGTTACCGTAGTCGAATACGGGTATTAATGTAGGGCCCACAGTAACATTTTGAATACCCTTCTTCTTCGCGCACGCGTCGCCATCCCCCAGCGCGGACGTTCCCAAATGACAAACAATATCCTAGGGTTTTTCAATACAGGGGAAAGACAATTCCACTAGAAAAAAAAAAAAATTTTAGGGGCGTGTGTATATGTGTGTTGTGTGTGTGTGTGCGTGTGTGCGGAAAGTTCCGGCTTGCTCCCACTCTGGCAACCCCGCGCTCTACAGCACGAGCAACAGTGCGGTGGGGGCTCACGAAAAAAAAAACAAAACAAAAACTATGTCCGGCTGCCCCACTCTGGCAACCCCGCGCTCCAAGCAGAGCAAAGTGCGGTGGGCTCCACAAAAAAAAAAAAAGCTGGCAGACGGAATCCGGAGAGGGGAAAAAAAAAAAAAAACCTAACGTCCGATACAACCCCTGTATCAAAACCCCGGTAGAAAAAAAAAAAAACAAGAAATGGCTAAATTACAAAACAGGAATGGAAGACTGAGCGGCAACAGAAAGGCAAGACTTACGGCCGTACCTGCGTGAGGTACCCGGGGAAGGAGGTCTGGACGCGGTCGACCCCCTCGGTTCACCTCGACTCCCGATCAACACGGTGTTCCCCCAGGCCACAAAAGACTCCTTCACGCTAGAGTCACCAGCCCAAACCCCCCACGAACAACACGACAAATGACTAAAAAAATATACAAAACCCGACAAAACTAAACAGGTACTCTGCGAAACGAGAGAGAGACAGCCAGAGCCCTTCCCCATCCCGGACGAGCCCCCCCAATTGTCACGACCGGGCCCCCGGAGGGTTTCCCGACAAGGGCGGTCCCGGTGGGAGTGAAGGGGTGACTGACCTCCCCACGCTCCGCAGAGAAACCCCCCCAAAAAAATTACGATACAACACACCCATTTTTTTAAAACCAGCAAAATAAACATTCCAAAAACACACATCATGCACGACCACATTTAAGGGACTCCAACGCCACAACATGCACAATTTACCAATTTAAGCACCCAAAACCCCCAAAAATGCAAAGATTTTTAAAAAAAACATTTTACCATACGACTACACAATCACAATTACAGCATTCCAGCACTGTAACATTTTAAAAACAATTATAAAGAAACATTTCCAGCATCGATCCCCTTTAAAAACCCTGCCGTGCCCTCCACACCCCTGCCTCTGGCGGGGGCCCACTGGGGGGCAACCCCCTTTTAACTAGGTGCCCGAACCCCCCGGGCGGTTTTTTCCCCAGGAGGGCGCTCAAAGCCGAACCTTGACTCACAAGCAGGGATTTAAGAGCGTGTTTTCCCCGGGGGGGGGGGGGGGGGGAAAGTGGGGCTGTTTTTCTGGGGGGTCCGGACGGGGGGAGGGCCGGGCCAAATGAAGACGGGGGGGGCTCCTCTACCAGTCCCCCGGTCCCCCACCCGGGCGGGGCCTCGAAACCCGCGTGTGGCACCCCTCCAGTCCGCGGGGGCCCAGCCAGAGTGTTTCCCAACCGCACGGGCACCCCCATCCGTGGTCTCAGCCGAGCGTTTGGGCCCCAACCCGCCCGTGGCCACCATCCAGGGCCGGGCTCACCAGGCGTGGCCTCAAACCCGCAAAAATGGGCCCCCCATCCAGGGCCGTTTTCCCCCGGGTTTAAAACCCCCCCCAAAGGGGGGAGGGAAAAAGAAACTGGGGGGGAAGAGGAGAAAGGGAGGGAAGGAAAAAGGAAAGGGGGAAGGGAAAAAAGGGGACTGGGAAACCCCCCGGGCAGTACAGTCCGAACCCCTCTGTCAAATTTAACAGCCACTCGCATGATGGGGGAGGGGGAAGTCTACTAACGCAACAGTAAACCCCCTCGAAACCGTAAAGTTTACTAGGGCCCTTTTCACCGATGCAG
This sequence comes from Conus ventricosus, assembly GCA_018398815.1. Taxonomy (NCBI): domain Eukaryota; kingdom Metazoa; phylum Mollusca; class Gastropoda; order Neogastropoda; family Conidae; genus Conus; species Conus ventricosus. Next base: position 53,214,283 of record CM031626.1, read on the forward strand.
GTAAAAGACGCATTAAATCAACAGGGGTTTTAAAAAAAAAATATGAATTATTTTTCACCCTTCTTCCTCACAAATTTAAAAAATTCACCTTTTTTTAGGAAATAACCAAAACCGCGACCATCGCTTTTATACCTGCCCCCCACATTTCAAAAAATTTAAAAAAAAGGTCTAATTGTCAAAATTTTTTTAAACACATTTCGAAATAACACCAAAATTCCCAACCCCCCGCAACCGAACACAAACCCTGCGTACGCCGCTCGCAAAATTTAAAAATCGTTTTCCCTTTCACACCAAACAGAAAGGTGGCCGGGAAAAATAAGAGGGCCCGGGGAAAGTGACAGGGGCGGCGAGCGAACCAACAATTTCCCAAACCCCTGAATCACCGGGTTTCCCTTCCCATCCCCCCCCGACCCCCGCAACCAGATGCATAAACGGGAGAAGAATTTTAGATACAATTTTTTAGAATGGCCAGGTTTTAAAAGTTAAATTTAAACCAGAGAAAAAGGTCTCAAAAATATTTCTTTTACAATTTTGAAAAAAAAAAATTGCGCAAAAGAAAGACAAAAGCCGGCTAACAACACAAACCAAAACAAACAAACCCAAAAACTGATGTTACCAGCTACCCGGGGGTGCCCCCGAAAAGGCGGGGGGTTTCAAACGATCCTCACCCTTGCCATCGAGGGGACAGAGGGAAGATGCGGAAACAGAAGAAGTGATGTCCCTCTCCTACAGCCGATGCAGGAATTGAAAGTACTGACGACTCTCGTGATACGGGAAAAACCAAAGGGATGGAGAGGCGCCCCCAGAACACCCCCGAGTGAAGAGCAAACCCCTCCCCCAATGGCGGCCAACATGCACGCCGTCACAGAGTGAGCATATTCAAACTAAAAGAAAGAAGCACTGCGACGGAAAAAAAGACAGGGAGAGGCCGATAGACAGAAAGTTCGAGAGAAGGACCGGCCACCCGTGAACCTGCAGGTAATGCAGGGGCGGTGGAATTAAGAGAGAGGAGAGAGAGAAAAAAGAAAACCGAAGTTGAGCTGAACTACCCCAAAGGGTGCAACCGCCCCAAAAGCCACACAAAGGGGACGGATACACGACAACAGCAAACGACAATAAATAAAAAGAATTCCGCCCCCCTGGGGGGGTCAACGTCGTAGGCCTCGTGACAATCGTGACACAGCAGAGACAAAGAGGAGAGAGAGAGGAGCTCTCTCTCCGGCCTTTTCTTAAACAAGGGTCCGCTGTGCAACCCCCGCCCCATCCCCACCCCCCCCCCCATCCCCCCTTTCTTCCTTCGCGTTTCCCCAAACGTTTTTTCCCATCGCTGCTTTTCTTCCACCCCCTCAACCCCATCCCTTCTCCGCAGCTTTCTAATGGTCTGCTCCCCTCCAACCCCTTCCGCCCCCTCCTCGCCCCCCCCTGCCCCCCCCCCCCCCTTACCCCATCCGTGCTCCTTCGTGCACAGAAGATTCAGCTCGGTTGTCTTCGCGAGGAGTCCCTTCGTTCCCCCCCCGCGATCTGGTCATGACCCCTGCCCCCCCAAAAAGCGAGGTATGTTTTGCAAAAGGCTGCGATACACTTGTACTGCTAAGTGTTTTAGGGTTATAAATTTTTTTTAAAACTTTTTTCAATGACCTTTATTTTTGATTTTAATCTTATTTCACGTAAGTTCTCAAAATGCAAAATGAGAAAAATCCGTTTCGGGGACTTCAGTGGGGGGGAGTACTCTTTTTTTACGGAAATACTTTCCAACTCGCCAGCATATCCAATCGAACGTTTTAAATGGAGTTTTCACTATGATTAAGAAGTAACATAGTTTCCCAAAAAAAACGTGGACCTTGGAGTCAAATTTTTTGATCGGGGGGACCGACCGTTTGGGTGGGGTTTGTCTTTTACCTTAAAAATTTACATCCCCCCCCCCCCCCTTCACCCACATCTCTCTCTCCTCTCTCCCCCCTCTCTCCCTCTCCTCTCTCTTTTCCCTTCTAAAACTCATTCCTAGAAGCCCGCAACGATTTTTTGGGTAAACTGCAACTCATCACAGAAAAGTTACCTATCCGACATAGTTTTTTGTGTTAGGGCCTTTGGCTGTTCTCAGGTATAAAAGACCCCCCCTTTTTAATTTTGAGGATTCATGTTAAACCTTGTGGAGATACCACTCTATACAAGTGCTTCGCTTAGAAGCTGTTTTCCTTCATCACAGAAAAATGTGATATTGAAGTGATTGGTGCAAATGAAACACTGAAACTAATGGTGATAAAAAGAAGAAAAGGGAAGACAAAACAAAACCCACGCAGCCCCCTTTGTTTTTGTCAGTAATCGGGGAAAATGAAGGGGGGGATACCATCGAGGAAAATTGTTTTGGTTTTATCACCTACACAGTTTATGTGAATCTAAAAGACAATAATCATTGCAGAATCAAACATTTCTTAAATCCCTGCCAGAAAAAGATCCCCCCAGCTGTCCTCTCTTATCAATATTGATCCACACTATTTTTCCCTACTAGTGCTAATGCCATAAAACCTCTTCGTGTTCAAAAGAGCATTTTAAAACTTATTTAAAAAACGGGGCCAAAGGTTAGTGAGGGGGGTTATAAGGGGGTCTTCTGATAAAAGAAAGTTTTTTTGTAACAAATGTTTGCTGGTACAAAAAAAAAATTGCATCGGGGTTTAGCCCCACATGGTTTTTGGTCAAAATGTATATAAACCCGAGGAATCCAAAACCAATTCCCGATTCCCATCTACATGGGCCGTTTTAATCAAGCTTTTCTTATTGGGAGTTTGCTTTGGAATTTACTTTCCCCCACTCAAACTTGCAGAAAAAAAAAAAAGTTTTTAGGGAAAAAAATAACACATTTACAGCAGAGGAATAAAAACATGTACTAGGGATAGCAAAAATGTTTTTGGCCGGGGGCCCCCTCTATGATTTTTTTAAAAAAATAGATAATGAAAAAGGAAAAATTGTTACTCTTTGGTTTTTTTTTTTTTTTTTTTTTATAAAGGGTTTTAATTATATCATAGAATGACTGATTTTTTGGTGCATTTTCATAATTGTCAATGTTTAGTTGGTAAAAAGTTTTTAAAGACTGTAAATACCGATAATAAAAGTGTGTCCTGGGTTTCGTTGATTTTTTTGGTGTTTTTTTTTCTTTTTTTCAAAATCCTTAGTAAAATTTAGCTATATTTGTAGGAAATGAAAAAAAAAATAAACCCCCCCCTTCTCTCCTCTCTCCTTCTTCTCTCTCTCTCTCTCTCTCTCTTCTCTCTCTCTCTCCTCTCTCTCTCCCCCGATTTACGGCTGTTTATTTTTTTTTGTTACTTATAATTCTAGTTTTGGGTTAACATATCAATGGGTTTAAAAAAGAGGGGGGGGGGGAAGAGGGGATTATGATGGGATCACACACACACACACACACTCCGCGCGCGCCGGGGCCCCCCCACACCATGCACACCAAAATACACACTCATTAAATTAAAATGATATGAAATTTATGCGATGAAGCATTTTCGCTAAAAGACCTGAAATTTGTGTTGTTGGTCTACTTGCATTGTAACTGCTCATGAAAAAGTCATATGTTTATTTTATAGATGATTTTTGTTTCTAATTAACCCTTTGCAATTTAATACTTAGAAAAAAGGAAGAAAAAATCTCTCTCTCTCTCTCTTCTCTCTCTCTCTCTCTCTCTTTCCCCTTTTCCCCTTTTCCCCTCTCTCCTCCCTTTGATGACTAATGGTGGGTCATTTCTCCATGTCTTTGGGTGCTTTTTTTTTCTTCTTTTAAACAGTTTCTTTATACTGTTTGTTGTTTCAATCGCTTTTTTTCAAAAATTTTCCCAAAAGCTCAATGTTAAGGAGGAGAACCCCCCAAATTTTAGTATTTTTTTAAGATATGTATTTTGTTAAACGTTTTGTAAGTTTTTTTCGCAGTCATGCGATTAGTCGCTGTCATGCATGATTAGTCCCCTACGGGGAAGGGCTGGTGGGGGAAAAAAAAAAACAAAAGGGTTTGTTCATCTTGTTACCCCCGGAAATTTAAAAATGTCATAAACATCATTATCACTCTCAGCTTGTTCCCCTCCTCCCCACCTCTCTCCATCTCTGCTCACTGTCTCTGTTTTTCTCTCCTCTGTCTGCTGTTGTCTTCTGTCTCTCTTTTCTTCTCTCTCTCCTCCTCCTCTCCTCTCTCTCTCTCTTCTCTCTCTCTTTCTCTTTGAAAAAGGAACTTTAAACCAAAAAGTGGGCTGAAAATCGTTCTTAAACTGCACAAGAAAGGCGACGTAAATGATCCTAACAATTATCGGGGTATTTCTATCTGCGACGCAGCCAGTAAAATATACAGTACAGTGGTTAATAACAGATTACAGGAACGGGTAACAGAAAATGATTTAACAGAGGAGTATCAAGCCGGATTTAAGCGGAAGTACTCGTTTTACTTTGATGGCATTTATACAAAAACAATTTTCTTTGAATCGTAAATTATATGCTGCTTTCATAGATTTTGAAAAGGCGTTTGATTCAGTGAACAGAAGTATTCTTTGGCCTATTCTATTAAAGAATAGTACACGTGGGAAGCTATTTCAATGCATAATGAGTATGAATAGCCATGTGAAAGCTAAAATTAGATGTGGGGGAAATATGTCAGATTTCATTCAGTGCACCAGTGGTGTGAAACAAGGGGATGTGTGTAGCCCTGTCCTTTTTTCTTTGTTTATCAATGAATTAACCTCCGAAGTTGTCGCCAATGGTAGACATGGCGCAACATTTACTGCAGACTATTTACAAGTATTCATTTTATTATTGGCTGATGATGTTGTTTTGTTACCAGAAACTGTTATTGGTCTTCAAACTCAGTTGAATAGTCTTTCTCGAGGTGCTAGTTCACTTCAGTTAAAGGTAAACATGGCAAAAGGCAACATTGTTGTGTTTAGAAAAGGTGGATATTTAGGAGTTAGAGAGCAATGGAGATTTAATGGACTTAATATGCCTGTTGTCAATGCATATAAATATCTGTGCATATATTTCTCTGCGCGATTAAGTTTTTCTCTGGCATGTAAAGATCTTGCTAGCAGGGCAAAGCGTGCTGTTTTATGTATAATGCAACATCTGTCTAGATTAGGAAATCAGTCTCTTCAGGTGTTTTGTAAATTGTTCGATTCTCAAGTGCAGCCCATTGCACAATATGGTGCTGAAGTGTGGGGGCTTGATAATGCGGCGTTACACTGTGAAACAGTTCATTTGTTTGCCATGAAGAAATTCCGTGGAGTTTCATTACAAACACCTAATGATTTAGTATATGGCGAGACAAATAGGTACCCAATTTGTTTAAACTCTATGGTTAGATGCATTCAGTACTGGCTAAAACTTACATAAATGCAAGACTCAAGGCTGCCTAAAAAAGCGTATAAAATGTTACATGATTTAGATGAAAGGGGTAGAGTAAACTGGGTAACAAAGGTAAAAGTTAAACTCTATGAACTTGGGTTTGGGTATGTGTGGCTCAGTCAGGGTGTTGGGAACATGACTACTTTTTTACGTATGCTTCATAAAAGATTGATTGACTGCAGGTGGCAACTGTGGAATGCACATATTCAGGACAGTACCAGATTTGATTTGAATAGGCAATTCAATTTGTTTCACTGTGTTCCATCAATGAAAATGGACAGACATTTAGAGTATATCATGACCAGATTTCAATTTGGGATAACCGATTTATCTCTGCATCACCACCGTTACAAACAGCATAATGAACGAAATCTTATCTGTCCATTATGTAAAGGTGCACGAGAAGACGAGGTCCATTTTGTATTGTGTTGTCCCATTTTGAAAAATCTTAGAGACCAGCTTATCTCTACTAAGTATCTAAAGCATCCCACATTATTTAGACATGTATTGCTTATGTCATCCAAGCGTGAAGATATTGTCAAACAGCTTGCTGTTAAGTTATAGAAAGCATTCAAAATTCGATCTGAATATTTTGCATGATTTTGTTATCAATTTTCCCATGTTCTCTCTCTCTCTCTCTCTCTCTCTCTCTCTCTCTCTCTCTCTCTCTCTCTCTCTCTCTCTTCTACATTTCATTTCCTCGAGTTTTCAATGCTTGTTACTCGGTGAGTTCTTGTTGTGACTGCTTTCGGTCCATGATTAAACCGAAAAGCGAACACTTTGTGCAAGATTGTCCCAAAGCTGAAGGTTGAAGCCAAACCAAAGCATCTTACTTTTGTTGTTGTGTATACGTCATCTGGTTTGGCTCTCCGCTGTGGTGTAGGATGCCCCGCCCCTTTGGGGGACTACATCTGTCAACTAACTCTCTCTCTCTCTCTCTCTCTCTCTCTCTCTGGAATGAATTAGATATAATCTTCTGCATAGAATCATTGCTCATCTTAATCATGAACAGCAAGGCTACTTACCCTCGTGTATTTTTCTGCTTGAAGTACGGAAGAGCAACTGTCTCAAAGCACCATACCGACCGGTGCATGCAAGCTTGAGAAACTTGCTTTTCCGTACTTCAAGCAGAAGAGCACACATGGAAATCTGTGGAAATTGCCCATAAAGCACCATTTGTCTACAGCTAATTACATTAGAAATCTGTGGAAATTGCCCATAAAGCACCATTTGTCTACAGCTAATTACATTAGAAATCTGTGGAAATTGCCCATAAAGCACCATTTGTCTACAGCTAATCACATTAGCTCATAGGGTAAGCAAGGGGATGGAGCACCATTTGTCCACAGCTAATCACATTAGCTCATAGGGTAAGCAAGGGGATGGAGCACCAGTTGTCCACAGCTAATCACATTAGCTCATAGGGTAAGCAAGGGGATGGAGCACCAGTTGTCCACAGCTAATCACATTAGCTCATAGGGTAAGCAAGGGGATGGAGGCACACCAGTTGTGTCCCTTTCACGGACCAGTCGGTTTGGGGTGAGGGGTGGTGGGTGGGAGTGGGGATGTCGCGATACGGAGTTGACTTGGTGTCATAGAATCAGCCAACCGTGCAGTCAGGAAGACTCCACCCCCCCCCCCCCTCTCTCTCTGTCTCTCTCTCTCTCTCTCGAAAAGTACGAAAGCGATTTACAAGCGGCGGTCGTGTTTATTCAGCGCTCTCCTTTCTAACGAAAACTTGTATGATCGTCTTTATTTTTGGTACATGAATCCATGAAGAGTGTGTGCATCTGACGGTGATGGTGGATTGGTGAAAAGGTTAGTAGATGGAGCAAAAATTAGCTTTTAAAAATTAGTAGAATTAATGAAGGATTCTGCTTTCGTTTTGTGTAAGCGCAGTTCACACTTGCCATCCCTTCATCCTCGCTCTCCACTCCGGTTGCACGTGAAATCTGCTCCTTCATTGAACGCTGTGTGTGTAAATATGTGTGGTCATAAAGACACGAACACATCAAAACATTAGACCCGAAGCTTCAAGCTGCGCTCTAAACATCCCGGACCTGGTTAAGAGAAAACACTCAGCAAACTACAGGCACCTGAAAAGATGTCACAAAACACGTCTGCTGTACATCAATCAAACATCGTGCACTTTATGGATTGGCGCTTTGCGCAGTTGCTGCAGAATTTGCAAGTACATATTGCTGGAATTAAAGAAAACATCAACGGGAAATTTTCTGATCTAGAAAACAATATCGGGCGCTTTTTTGCAGAAATCAGTGTTGCCATCAATGTTATGTTAGTGATATTAAGGAACTGGAAGAAGACAAGACTCTTATGCTGGAAAGACTGGATCTATTGGAGAGGGAGTTAGAGGCAGCAGAACAGGATTCAAAAGCCTGCAATCTCAGATTCCTCAATGTGCATGAAGAAGAGTGGGAAGATGAGCGAACTACTACCCAAATCATCATTGATGTGCTGAACGACCACACTAACGGTGACAACTGGCAACATGACGACATCGCCAGGGCGTACCGCATCAGCAAACCATGGCTTCACAGAAATGACCCTCGACCCATCTTGGTCCAGTTCTGTCGGTGGGCAGACAAGATGGCTGTCCTGGGAGACAAGGACTCAGAGACAACCTGAGGACTAGCGGCCTCAGGGTGGCTCCCGACCTTACTACAAGACAAAGAGAGTTTCACCAGGACTTGGCAAGATTGCCTACATTCATAGCGGGAATCTCCACGTCAGAGACAGACTTCAACCGATGTCTTCCCAGGACAACGCTGAAGGACAATCCTTCTCAGCCTCGCGGGAACGTGGAGACACTTGGCCTCAACTACGAACCCGTGAGGACAGTGAGTACAGCAGTCACAGAGGTGCCCGTCAACCCGGTGGCAAACAACCTCAAAGAAAAAAACGCCACTACCAGAAACTCTCAGACAGGAACAATGCTGCTCGGACCCAGGACAATTTCACATTTTTCGAAAAGCAGTCAGGCACCAATCGTAGTCCCCCACGCCGTTACCAGTATGCGAGAAGCCGCAGTCAACATGGACAGGTGAGAGCAAGCTCATCCATCGGCTGGGATCAAATGACAAATCAAGAGGTCAGAACAGAAATGATTGTGTGCCTATTGTTCCCATTGTTCCCGGTACACGTTCCTACAGTGACGTGGCCAGGAGAAATGTTTCTGAGCACCGGAGGGTTGTTATGGTGAAAGACTCTGCCAGCAGAACCAACTCTGATGCTTCAGGAGGAAACAGACAAAAACCTCAGTGTTCGGACAGTCTGCAGAGGTCAGAGTTAGCGACCACGACCCCTTCTGTGGAAATTGATCCCGCTGGAGACGACCACAGTGATAATCAACACCGAACATTCATGAACGGTTGTTCAGATGTAGCGAACACTGACGATGAAGACTTTATTCCACAGAACAAAGACAAAATTGGAACAGATGTTGAGGACGAAGACAAAAGCCATTGACATGATGACAGACCATAGTTTTATGCCAGAACATAACAACTCAGCAGAACAAAACATTTCTGATCAGGACAGCAAACCCATTGATCCAAGTGAAGATGTCCATTCTTATTGTCTTTCACAAGATATAGAACAAACTGAAACAAACATAATCCTGGTCAAACAGAACGTGACAAACTAGCCATCTTCAGAAGACGGCCCTAGCCAAAATAAGACAGATGACAAACCAACAGACAAAGATGACAAGCAAGACAGGGGACGGACACCAGACAGGAGAGTTAAGGGATCGAGAACAGAACAACAATCTCGGCCCACGGCGAGCTGCATCCAACCCCCAAACTGGTCATCAGAACAAACACAAAAGTACTGAAAGGCAAAACACTCAAAGCAACATCGTGGATTCTTTCAAAAAGTCTGAGACCGGAAACCAACCAAAAGAGACAAATCTTAAATAAATGTTAGCGAACCGCCCAGAGAACGTGGACAAACGAGTTACAAGACAAAACACGACGCGTTTCGACCTCTTAGGTCTTCGTCTGGTGATAAATAAACGAATAAAACAACGAAAATTCACTTAGCTTTGGTCGCTTCAGATCGCTCAGGGTTCAGCGCAAGGAAGAAGGCGTTGAATGAGAACGAGGCTGTTGGAAGGGAAATAGTGAGCGAGTCAAAGTCGTAATGATGATAATAATATTACTGATAGGAATACTATTAATGGTCAAATATTGGGGGGGGGGGGGGGGGGGGGGGGGGAAGAAAAAAAGAAAATCAATCTTGGTGTCAATAAGTATGTGTATGGGAGAAAGGAGAGTGGGTTAGAGGATTCTTAAGCAGCAGGGTTGCCGTGGCAACAGTCCCAGAGGCGAAGGTGATGGTGATGTCAATGCTAGGGGTAGTATCAATACTAGCAATAGTATTACATGAATGATACTGCTAACAACGATAGTGAAGGTTAAGGTAACGAAAGCATGATACAGAAATATATTTAGAAAATACATTTTTATAATAATCAAATAAATAAATAAAAGAAACATTAAAAATAATAATAATAATAATAATAATAAATTAAAAATAAATAAAAAAATTAATCATAATAAATGCATAAATAAGATAGCTATAAGTTATGTGTGAGGTGAATAGTGGGAGATAAGGTAGTATGTGTGTGTGTTAGTGGGAGGATATTGTGGGCTGAGATTGCCAAGACTTTGACATGGTTGATGTTGTGTTGGGCATGGTTGAAGTGTAGAGCGACTGGTTTGGGCCGATGGTGGCGGA
>CM031626.1:53229424-53244424 GCA_018398815.1 Conus ventricosus
CTAAACAGGTTTTCATGGAGTTCGTTGTAAAGTGTTCATGACTCACATCATGCAAGTTCCAACACTCTGAAAGAACATGTTTCATTGTGAGTGGTTCATGACATTGAATGCACCACAGAGCTTCCTCACCTTTTAAACGATAAGAATAGGTGTAAAAGGAGTGACCTGTGTACACACGGCACAAGACTATTTCTTCTTTACGGCGGCCCTGGAACATGGTAAAATCTCTGTCATATTTGGTCGGATTGGAAACAGTTTGTTGTCCGTCTGCGAGTTCCATTCCTCTTGCCAGAGGTCTTTGACGTAAGCCTGGGCTTTGGGTTTCAGATCAGTGTGAGGGATAGACAATCTGCTCAACTCTTTCTTTGTGGCAGTCTCGGCAAGTTGAACTCGTTGCCTCGAATGCCTACATGGCTGGGAACCCACGCAAAAGCTATATTTCATGCATTTGATTTCAGGGAGGTGTACAGTTCGAATAACTTCAGCAGTTGAGGGCGCGTGAACTTATGGCCGACAATGGCCTCCAAAGTAGAAAGGAAGTCTGACAAAATGAGGAATTTATTATGTTTGGATTAAGAGACAATTTCAAGAGTGGGGAACAAGACTGTCAACTCAGCAGTGTAGACGGAGCTGGCAGTGGAAATATGTTTAGAACATCTCTGAAAACCTGTTGCATGAAACACAGCAGAGGCAACCTCCTGCTCAGATTTGGTACCGTTGGTGAAAATTGTTCTGAAGGATTGAAACTTCGAACACAATTTGGCGAAAAAGGACTTGTACCCCAAGGAGCTAGTCGTGTCTTTCAGATACGAGGTTAAATCAAATCAGATCTCAGAAGTGAATAACATCTATAGTGGGTCATCAGGAAAGTTGGACAAATCACACACGACTCCAAGGTCTATATCTGCATAGTTCAAATGGGGAAGAATACGAATTCCCGAAGATGAAATGGAACTGGGGGTGGTCATCGAATTTTTTTAAACTTGGGGTCAAAACACAGTCACATGCAGGGTTTGGGGTTCAGAAGAGAGATTCAAACGGTAGTTCAAGCAAGGTAGGTTTCAGCCAACGGTTCGAGAGGGATGGTTTTCCTGCCTCAGCTTGCGGGCTATAAACAGGGGTGGTGCGGAATGCACCCAGACAGATCGAAGCCCTTCATGGTGGATGGGATCGAGACTTTTCAGTTAGGAAGGTCTGGCAGAGATGTAGACGACACGCCCATAGTCCAGTTTGGGGCGAATCGGAGCCCTTAGAGATGGAGAAGTTTTCTTATCAGCGCCCCAATCCGTGTGTGCCACCACTCTCAGAATATTTAGTGCTTTCTGACATACGGTGTTTCAGTATTGGATGTGACTTTTAAAGTCCGGGTTTTTTTATATCAAAAATAATACCCAGAAATCTGGCTTCTTCCACAGCTGGAATGTTGGATTTGCCCAGACGAATCGGCAGTATCAAAATTAACGATATCGTCAGTTCAGTAAACCGGGGTTCCGAGGCCCGTCTGTTTGTTGATGACTTCGCACTCTATGTAGTTGGAACCTCTTATGCCAGCATACAGCGTCGACTTCAACTTTGTGTGGATAAGATTTGACAGTGGGCCAAAGAAAAACGGATTTACTTTTTCAAGCACGTTAATACAGTCTGTCCATTTTCACAATTTTCGTCAGTTCTTTGCCGATCCTGAAAGTCGTCTGGACAAATCCACCATTCCACCTGTGAAAGAAGCCAAATTTCTGGGTGTTATGTTGATACAAAACTGAACTTTAAAGATCATATCCAACACTTAAAAACTGCTTTTCAGAAAGCACTGAACATTCTGAGAGTTGTGGCACACACGGATTGGGGCGCTAATAAGAAAACTCTTCTCCATCTTTACAAAGCTGTGATCCGCTCCAAACTGGACTACAGGTGTGTAGTCTACGGCTCGGCCAGACCTTCCTAACTGAAAAATCTCTATCCCATCCATCATCAAAGACTTCGAATGTGCGTGGATGCATCCCACACCACCCCTGGCAGGAGAACCATCTCTCTCGAATCGTCGGCTGAAACTTACCTTAAACTACTGTTAGAATCTATCTTCTGAACCCAAATCCTGCATATGACTGTTCTTGACCTCAAGTTTCAAAAGAAATTCAATGACCAACCCTGTTCAATCCCACCCCTTGGAATTCGTATTCTTCCCCATTTGAACGATGCAGATATAGACCTTGGAGTGGTGTGTGGTTTATCCCAGTTTCCTGATGACCCACCATGAACCTTCTTCACTCCAGAGATCTGGTTTGATTTAGCCTCGTAACGTAAAGATTCCACAGCCATCTTGGCGTATTAGTCCTTTTTCGCCGAACTGTGTTCAAAATTTCCTTCCCTCAGAAGAATTTTAACCGACGGTTCCAAATCTGAGGAGAGGGGTTGCCTCTGCTGTGTATTGTGCAGCAGGTCCTTCTCAGAAATGTTCTGAACACATTCCCACTGACAGCTCCATCCCCACTTCTGAGTTGACAGCCTTGGTCCTGGCTCTTAAGATGGTCTCTAAATCGTCCGTTTGTCGGACTCCCTTTCTGCTTTGGAGGCCATTGCCGGTTACCTCAACTGCTTAAATTATTCGAACTGTACACCTCTCTGAAATCAGATGGATACAATATAGCTTTTCCTTTGGTTCGCAGCCATGTGGGCATTCGAGGCAACGAGTTGGTTAATCAACTTGCCAAGAGTGCCATAAAGAAAGAGTTGAGCAGATTGTCTATCCCTCACACTGATCTGAAACCCAAAGCCCAGGCATGCACACACACACACGCACGCACGCACGCACGCACGCGCGCGCGCACCCACGCACGCACGCACGCACGCACGCACGCACGCACGCACGCACGCACACACACACACACACGCGCGCGCGCGCATCAATATTAAAGCTTCTGGTAGGAACAAACAGGAGGGAGAGTGGCAGCAGCAGGTCTACACAGAAGAGACTTCGCTCAGCCAAGTGTTTGGGGCCTGAACGCCTTATGACACTGTAAGGGGGCCGGGCCGCACCCAGGTCTAATTGCCCCAGACACCTTCGCTGCCTTTTTCCCTGGCGCTGCCCGGGTCCATTACACATGAAGTATACTTACACTCATATGCACGGCCATGTCAGCTGTAAGCACTATGGACCAACAAGCTGAAGCTTTAAGTATCACACGCACGCACGCACACCACACACACACACACACACACACACACACACACACACACACACACACACACACACACACACACACACACACACACCATTGAAGCTTCTGATTAGAAACCCTGTGACATTAAATAACCGATGCGAACACTGTGAAATCCTAAAATTAGAATGAATATGTAAATAATAAATATCAAAACAGCCGAGCGAACTTCAATTTATAAGCTTATTAAATATAAATGAAGACAATATCATAAGATTGTATTTCTGAATCTGAGCGGGTTTTTAAAAAAATCACTGAAAATTCCAGTTACAAGTAAACTTCACAGAGTGGGGCCATTGCTGTATAGTGTGCATGATTGATAAGAAACATAAGTGAATAAATGAGGGAGGGGGCGGGAAGTTGGGGCAAGGAGAGGGAGAAGGAAAGAATTGAGGAGGGGGGAGGTGAAGGGACAACTTGACTAGCTGGATTGGGTGAAAGATGGTGAAGACTGATAACAAGGAGTCTTTGAGGTAAGAGAAGGAAGTGGAAGGAGAGGGGGGGGAGGGGTAATTGCTTCGTATTGGCTGGAAAGGATGGGAAATCAGGGAACTGACAGTGCTGGTGTGACAAAGTATTAGTGACTAGCTCCGGGGTCGTCCAACAGTACTGCAAGTCTCGGCATCCACCTGTGTCCTCATGAAGAATTCTACAGCTGAGGGCAGGAACGAGTCACCGAACCTCGTTGTTCTGCACCTCACGGAACGTAGGCGACCAGAATCTGGATTTGATGTTCAGTCACACAGGGCGGGGTGCAGCGGTTGGCCAGGGTCCTGGAGAATGGTCAGGCTGTCCTGGAACTCATCTGGCCGTAGATGTCAGCAAGGATGTGGCCCGCCCGATGACCTTGGCTGTAGCACACACTGACTGGGGCGCTGATAAGAAAACTTTGCTGCACCTCTACAGAGCCTTGGTCCGTTCTAAACTAGACTATGGTTGTGCTGTCTACGCCTCTGCAAGACCGTCTTATCTGAAACTCTTGGACCCTATTCACCATCAAGGGCTTCGTCTCTGTCTTGGAGCATTCCGCACCACCCCGGTATACAGCCTGTACGCAGAGGGTGAACCCTCGTTATCCAACCGCAGGCTGAAACTATCCTTGAACTACTGTCTCAGACTGTTCTCTGAACCGGAAAACCCTGCCTATGACTGTGTTTTTAACCCTCAGTTTCAAAGTAAATTCGAAAATAATCCCAACTGTATTCCTCCGTTTGGACTTCGTATGCAGCCTCATGCGAAAAATGTAGGTCTTGATCTAGTTGTGTCTGACTTCTCCAAATTTCCAGATAAGCCTACATGGACCTTTTTCACACCAGAAATCCGCTTTGATCTTGCTGCTTTTCGCAAAGAATCCTCCGTTCTCAGGCATACAAGGCATTGTTTGTCCGATTCTGTACAAAATTCCCATCCTTTCAGAAAATGTTCACTGATGGTTCAAAGTCTGAAGATGTAGTGCCCTGTGCAGCCTATTACCCTGGTGCTCCCTGTCAAATGAACATATTCCATCAGATAATTCTGTTTACTCTGCTGAACTTACAGCTTTGGTTCTAGCACTGAAGATAATCTCTCAATCCACAAACAAGGACTTTATGATTTTGTCTGATTCGCTGTCAGCTTTGGAGGCCATAGCTGGCCGTCACCTCCATCATCCCGAACTTCTACACTTTTTAAAAACTTTTTTTTACCACGTTGAAAGCGAAGGTCACAACATTGTTCTGTCTTGGGTTCCCGGTCATGTTGACATCGGAGGGAATGAAATGGTTGATCGTTTGGCCAAGAATGCCACAACAGGGAAACTGTCTAACATATCTATCCCCATACACAGATCTAAAACCGAAAGTTAATGATTATGTCAGAGACCTCTGGCAGGAGGATTGGGATACACACAGACAGATAACAAACTCTTTCAGATCCGTCCAAACTAAAATAGTTCCTCTCATCTACCGCTTGTGGTCGCAAAGAAGAAACGGTTCTATGCCGGCTGCACACCGGCCATTCGTATTTTACTCATTCGTCCCTTTTAAAGAGTGAAGAAGCTCCGTGGTGCATTCCATGTGATATACCACTCATAATGAAACATATTCCTTTAGAGTGTTGGGACTTAATGATGTGAGACATAAACATTTCACAGCAGACTCCATGAAAACCTCGTTCAGAGATGTTCCACCTGATGCGATCTTTGAATTTTGAAAGAGATTAACATTTTTCATCGGATCTGAGATTTTATAGTGGAAAGATTTTTAACCAAATTTCGGGTGGGTTTTTAGAAGATGTGTTTAAAAGAGTTGTGTGAATGAATGATTTGTGAGTTGACTTGAATGCGGTGACAGCCCTGATATGGCCCTTTGCGGTCGGCTGGGCTATAAGCAACATTACATTCCTTACAAGCTTGTCATCGATGACTGTGCCGAGCTACTTGGAGGTGTTGACAAGGAGCACTTCCTTGCCCTTAATGCCCAGAGTTCTTGGCAACGTTAAGAACCAGAAGATGCCTGTTGCACCAGTCCAACACGTCGATGACTGCCTCTCGACACCTGCTTTTGTCAGAGTCCTGCACCAGTCCAACACGTCGATGACTGCCTCTCGACAACTGCTTTTGTCAGAGTCCTGCAGCAGTACCGAGAGTGACATGTCATTGCAAACTTGATCTCTAAGTTGCAGGCCTCTCTTCTTTGGCAGTCAGCGGTGTAAATGGTGAATAGGACGGGTGGCAACGCACATCCCTGTGGCGCACCAACATTAGTCACCAAGACATCATGGACAGTCTGTCTAACTCGCACATGCTGCGACGTGTCGGTCAGGAAGCTGAAAACTCAGGACATACTGCTTGGGTTGACAGCCATGAACAGGAGTTTCTCGATGAGACGATAAGTCTGGAAGGCGTTAAAACCGCTCCAAAAAAAACACAAAGAGGACCATGAACATGAGTTTCTCGATGAGACGATGAGTCTGGATGTATTAAAACCGCTCCAAAAATTCACAAAGAGGACCCGAGGACGAGGTGAATGAGTGGGGGCAATACACACTGTCAACTTTTCCGAGGGTCGTTCTCATAACATACTGTCCACACCACACACACACACAACACACACACAACACACACAACACACACACACACACACACACACACACAACACACCTCGTGCTCGGATCCTGATTGTGGATTTGTGGATTTCTTCAAGTACAGGGTGGGGCGGGTTGGGGGTGGAGGTGGAGGGGTCTAAGGTAAACTGCCTCCCCACCCTCCCTCCAATGTTTTCATGGGAGAAGGGGAAAGGGGGGTCCCGGGGGGGGGGGGGGGGGGGGTCCCAAGCCAATATTAGTTATTGTGTTATGATGATGCAAATGATTTGTAACTGGTTGTTTATTGTTTTTGTTTTTGGCAAGACAGACAATCCTTGCCCGGTGAAGTGACAGCCCTGAAAAGACTGTGTGGTGGCCTGGACTGTCAGAATGAAAATATACTGTAAAGAGAAGGAGGCTGATTTAAGTGTCGGATTCAAGCCTATCAAATCTGATCTGCTTTCCAGTCATAACACGCTTTGTTTTTGCTTTGTTTTTGTTTTGTTTTTGTTTTGCTTTCGCTGTAGTTATTTTGGTTTGTTCTTTGTTTTTATCTGGAAGGAGCGTATTTAGAAGTAGAAAAATGTCCTCGTCGAGACTTGCGTGGAAAGATTAGTTGTCATAGTCGAGGAGGGACGGACGTTTGTGACATTCAAGGTGTACGCAAAAAAATATTCACGAGTGCATTAGACATGAAAGCTTTTCTGATATATTTCATCGCTTAGAGCCGACACATCACGTTAATACTTCTCTCTCTCTCTCCCTCCCTCTCTGTCTCTGTCTGTCTGTCTGTCTGTCTGTCTGTCTGTCTGTCTCTCTCTCTCTCTCTCTCTCTCTCTCTCTCTCTTTGTGCCCCACTTCACCCTCACCCCCACCCCACAACCACCGCCACTTAACTCTTCGCGCCTAAAATTTCTGGCTTCTTCATACTATTTCTCAGACGGCTTTCGATGACATGCCTTGAACTGCATGGATGTTCCTTTCAGATGTAGCAGTCGTGATTTCATTCCCTTCAACCTTATTGTACTGATTTCATTCCCTTCAACCTTATTGTACTGATTTTATTCCCTTCAACCTTATTGTACTGATTTCATTCCCTTCAACCTTATTGTACTGATTTCATTCCCTTCAACCTTATTGTACTGATTTCATTCCCTTCAACCTTATTGTACTGATTTCATTCCTTCAACCTTATTGTACTGATTTCATTCCCTTCAACCTTATTGTACTACTTCCAAACGAAATTCTGGAGCGAAAACTCCAGGCACATCAGGTGCTTCAAATAATATCCCTGAACTGATGATGAAACCATTACTCATCCTAAACACACAACACACACACACACACACACACACACACACAACACACACACACACACACACACACACACATCCGGACAGTGTTCCCCATGCATGTGTTTTCAGGGAGTAGTGTATCCTTGGGGAAAAATTATACCTTAACTTAATTTCGAGAGAATATAGGTAACCCCAAACTGATCATCCCGAATGTTGAAGTCTGATGCCCAAGTGACGAAAGCGTTTTCCTCCTCTGGACTTGGAAGCTGGCTTGTAGCGGCTGTTGCCTAGTTTTGACAGATCAACTTACCCTCTTGTTCTCCAACTAATTCTTGCAAATCAAATTCCTTCACGTAGATGGTTTGCAGGATTCATCATGAAGAACGTTTCACGACGGTATTATTGTCTTAAGACAAAGCTTGCCGTTTATGGAAATGAAAAGAATTGCTTCGCCATCTCTAGCGCGCGTTTGCTCTTGTGTATGTGTGTGTGTGTGTGTGTGTGTGTGTGTGTGTGTGTGTGGTGTGGTGTGTGTGTGTGTGTTGTGTGTGTTGTGTGTGTGTGTGTGTGTGTGTGTGTGTGTGTGTGTGTGTGTGTGTGTGTGTGTGTGTGTGTGTGTGTGTGTGGTGTGTGTGTTGTGTGTGTGCGTGTCTGTCTGTCTCTGTGTGTCTCTGTGTGTCCTCCTGTGTGTCTGTAGTGTGTGTGTGTGTGTGTGTGTGTGTGTGTGTGTGTTGTGTGTGTGTGTGTGTGGTGTGTGTTGTGTGTGTGTGTGTGTGTGTGTGTGTGTGTGTGTGTGTGTGTGTGTGTGTGTGTGTGTGTGTGTGGTGTGTGTGTGTGTGTGTGTGTGTGTGTGTGTGACTGTGATCAATATTTATGACGCACACACAGGAAAACTCTGGCCAAAATACAGTCTGTTGTATTCTACGGAGGAGAGCCTATTTCGAACGGAGTGATGCCGAGTTTGGTCAACTTTGAAGCTCTCGCATCAACCGATCAAAATGGACATACTCGACATTGATGATGCGCTGATTCATTCATTGGCAAACATTTTGTTGTGAAAGAAAGACCCCAAACTCAAGTCCCCCTTCGACAAACCTCCACTAGTGGCATACCTGCGTGACACCAACCTCAGGGATCATCTAGTACGAGCCACTTACAAAGACTCACCGAGCAGCTCTCCACCAGGAAACCACCGCTGCAACGAACCCCGATGCAAAACCTGCCCTTTTTAAATACAACCACTAACACTTTCAGGGGCCCATCAGGCAAAAGTTTCACCATCAGATCCCCCTTCACTTGCCGATCTTCCAACCTTGTGTACATTCTTTCATGCAGCCTCTGTTCCAAACTCTATTGTGGTGAGACCTACCGTACCTGGATGATAGATTCAGGAACACCTCCAGGCTGTCAACCTGAATAAGGACACCCCCATAGGTACACATTTCAATAGCCCTGGACATCACGTGTTTCATATGTCAGTCTCTGCTGTTCACCAAAACCACTCAGATGTCATGCACCGTAAATTCCTTGAATCCTCTCTGATCTCTAGGCTAGGGACGCTCACTCCCCATGGACTGAACATCAAGGACTGAGGTGATGGAGTCGCCTTTTTTTTTTTTCAACATGCCGGCAGCTGTGATAGGGTACATAGCTTGTTTGTGGTCTTCAGCACTACCCTCCCCTTGTTTTTCAAAACGTTTTTTTGAGGTTGAAACAAATTGTTTGCGGTTGTGCATGTATATATCATATATATGCCTAGACACCCTAAGGTATTCATATCTTTATGAGTTATAAACGTGCTTCTTCCCCCCTTCCCCCCTTCCCCCACCCTCCCCCTCCTTCTCTCCCTCTCTATAATGGTAGGTGTGTGGGGGTGGGTGATGCCGGGAGGGCATGTGTGTGTGTGTGTGTGTGTGTGTGTGTGTGTGTGTGTGTGTGTGTGTGTGTGTGTGTGTGTGTGTGTGTGTGTGTCCTTAGTTTCATGTCACTTGAAAAAGACTCTAAGAGTCGAAACGTTGTGTATTATTTTTTTTTCTCTTTGACCCCTTTTTGTTTCGGTCTTTACCACCAATCTTCAAATTATATAGTTCTGAAAAAGATCCAGTCAAGTGTTATCAATTTTGTTGTGTGTTTCTGCCTTCAATCTGAAATTGTTCATGTGTACTTGCAATTTCATTGCGTGTACAACGCACACACGCACGATGGAGAACATGAATGTATTGAAAATTACGTATTTGCGACAAATATGAAAACATTTTTTAAAAGCATCCTAATTCTTGTTAGTTAATAGACTCAATTTTTGTGTTTGCTAGAATACTGTAGATGTATATGATATACAGCGTATAGATGACTAGAATACTGTAGATGTATATGATATACAGCGTATAGATGACATTTTACACTGCACAATGAGCAACGCGCATGCTGTAAGACCTCTCAATTGGAACGTTTTGTTGGATCTGTAATAGAACTTGACCCTTTGATTCTTCATTTCCACCGTCTGTCTTTTCTGGTCTATGTAAGATGACACTACAGTTGAACTTGGTTCACCTATGTAAAGATGATGCTAGAGTTGAACTTGGTTCACCTATGTAAAGATGATGCTACAGTTGAACTTGGTTCACCTATGTAAAGATGATGCTACAGTTGAACTTGGTTCACCTATGTAAAGATGATGCTACAGTTGAACTTGGTTCACCTTTTTGTTGTTGTTCACTTTCGTCTTCTTCTGCTCTCTCCTTCTCCTTCTTTTCCTCCCCTCCTCCTTCTTCCTCTTCTTCTCTCTCATGTCACCAGATAAACAAAGTATTGTTCACACACGAGTTTTACACACAGTTAATGTTTTCCAGGTAAGAAAACAATACTGTCATGATTGTTTGAATGTTGTAATTATAAGGAGTCGTGATATTGCTGCCTTCGTAATATTTTTTTTTTAAAATGCTACTATTGCCCTGTTCATTTGGGCTTATGGCCTTTAAATGATAGACCATCTGAATCTCTCTCTCTCTCTCTCTCTCTCTCTCTCTCTCTTGCGTGTGATATAATGTTGCGAACACTCTTCAAACCAGAAAGGCACCAACCATCGCCAGTGTCGAACAGTGTTCTTCACTTCACGCAAATCCTACCCCTGAAAGTGTCGAACAATGCTCCACATGGACAGGTGTTGAAGGTGATAACCAATTCAGGGATCCACTGTGTGGTTCGCTCCACATGGACAGGTGTTGAAGGTGACAACAAATTCAGGGATCCGCTGTGTGGTTCGGATTGGCACCGGACAGGTGTTGAAGGTGACAACAAATTCAGGGACCGGCTGTGTGGTTCGGATTGGCACCCTAATGGTAGGAGGTTATTCTGGAGCCACGTTTGTTTTGGCACTGTCTGGGCCCTGGTACTACCGGAAAAGGAAGACATCAAAATGACACCTATTCCCTGACGATCTTGACCCAATGACTCAGCAGGTTTTGGTGGTTTGCCCCTTGCACTTGGCAAACAATACTCAGGAACACGAACGGTTTGCCCTTGCACTTGGCAAACAATACTCAGAAACATGAACGGTTTGCCCCGTGCACTTGGCAAACAGTACTCAGGAACATGAACGGTTTGCCCCGTGCACTTGGCAACAGTACTCAGGAACACGAACGGTTTGCCCCGTGCACTTGGCAAACAATACTCAGGAACATGAACGGTTTGCCCCGTGCACTTGGCAAACAATACTCAGAAACACGAACGGTTTGCCCCGTGCACTTGGCAAACAGTACTCAGGAACATGAACGGTTTGCCCCGTGCACTTGGCAAACAATACTCAGGAACATGAACGGTTTGCCCCGTGCACTTGGCAAACAATACTCAGAAACACGAACGGTTTGCCCCGTGCACTTGGCAAACAGTACTCAGGAACATGAACGGTTTGCCCCGTGCACTTGGCAAACAGTACTCAGGAACACGAACGGTTTGCCCCGTGCACTTGGCAAACAATACTCAGGAACATGAACGGTTTGCCCCGTGCACTTGGCAAACAATACTCAGGAACATGAACGGTTTGCCCCGTGCACTTGGCAAACAATACTCAGGAACACGAACGGTTTGCCCCGTGCACTTGGCAAACAATACTCAGGAACATGAACGGTTTGCCCCGTGCACTTGGCAAACAATACTCAGGAACACGAACGGTTTGCCCCGTGCACTTGGCAAACAATACTCAGGAACATGAACGGTTTGCCCCGTGCACTTGGCAAACAATACTCAGGAACACGAACGGTTTGCCCCGTGCACTTGGCAAACAGTACTCAGGAACATGAACGGTTTGCCCCGTGCACCTGGCAAACAATACTCAGGAACATGAACGGTTTGCCCCGTGCACTTGGCAAACAATACTCAGGAACACGAACGGTTTGCCCCGTGCACTTGGCAAACAATACTCAGAAACATGAACGGTTTGCCCCGTGCACTTGGCAAACAATACTCAGAAACATGAACGGTTTGCCCCGTGCACTTGGCAAACAATACTCAGAAACATGAACGGTTTGCCCCGTGCACTTGGCAAACAATACTCAGAAACATGAACTGTTTGCCCGTGCACTTGGCAAACAATACTCAGAAACATGAACGGTTTGCCCCGTGCACTTGGCAAACAATACTCAGAAACATGAACGGTTTGCCCCGTGCACTTGGCAAACAGTACTCAGGAACATGAACGGTTTGCCCCGTGCACTTGGCAAACAGTACTCAGGAACACGAACGGTTTGCCCCGTGCACTTGGCAAACAGTACTCAGGTACATGAACGGTTTGCCCAGTGCACTTGGCAAACAATACTCAGGAACACGAACGGTTTGCCCCGTGCACTTGGCAAACAGTACTCAGGAACATGAACGGTTTGCCCCGTGCACTTGGCAAACAATACTCAGGAACACGAACGGTTTGCCCCGTGCACTTGGCAAACAATACTCAGGAACACGAACGGTTTGCCCCGTGCACTTGGCAAACAATACTCAGGAACACGAACGGTTTGCCCCGTGCACTTGGCAAACAGTACTCAGGAACACGAACGGTTTGCCCCGTGCACTTGGCAAACAATACTCAGGAACATGAACGGTTTGCCCCGTGCACTTGGCAAACAATACTCAGGAACATGAACGGTTTGCCCGTGCACTTGGCAAACAATACTCAGGAACATGAACGGTTTGCCCGTGCACTTGGCAAACAGTACTCAGGAACACGAACGGTTTGCCCCGTGCACTTGGCAAACAATACTCAGGAACATGAACGGTTTGCCCCGTGCACTTGGCAAACAATACTCAGGAACATGAACGGTTTGCCCCGTGCACTTGACAAACAATACTCAGGAACATGAACGGTTTGCCCCGTGCACTTGGCAAACAATACTCAGGACATGAACGGTTTGCCCCGTGCACTTGGCAAACAATACTCAGGAACATGAACGGTTTGCCCCGTGCACTTGGCAAACAGCACTCAGGAACATGAACGGTTTGCCCCGTGCACTTGGCAAACAATACTCAGGAACATGAACGGTTTGCCCCGTGCACTTGGCAAACATACTCAGGAACACGAACGGTTTACCCCGTGCACTTGGCAAACAATACTCAGGAACATGAACGGTTTGCCCCGTGCACTTGGCAAACAGTACTCAGGAACACGAACGGTTTGCCCCGTGCACTTGGCAAACAAACAGGAAATAACGTGCCGTGCATTGGCAAACATACTCAGAACAGAACGGTTTGCCCCGTGCACTTGGCAAACAGTACTCAGGAACATGAACGGTTTGCCCCGTGCACTTGGCAACAGTACTCAGGAACACGAACGGTTTGCCCCGTGCACTTGGCAAACAAACTCAGGAACATGAACGGTTTGCCCCGTGCACTTGGCAAAATACTCAGGAAAAACGGTTTGCCCCTGCACTTTGGAAAAATACTCAGGAAAGAACGGTTTGCCCCTGCACTTGGCAAACAATATCAGAAACGAACGGTTTTTGCCCTTGCACTTGGCAACATTCGGCAACTTGAAGGTTGCCCCGTGACTTGGCATAAAGGACTCAGGAACAACGGTTTGCCCCGTGCACTTGGCAAATTACTCAGGAACATGAACGGTTTGCCCGGCTTGCAAACAATACTCGGAACATGAACGGTTTGCCCCGGCACTTGGCAAACATACTCAGGAACAGAACGGTTTGCCCCGTGCACTTGGCAAACAGGTACTCAGGAACAGAACGTTTGCCCCGGCACTTGGCAAACAGACTCAGGAACACGAACGGTTTGCCCCGTGCACTTGGCAAACAGCACTCAGGAACACGAACGGTTTGCTGCTGGCACAATACTCAGAACGAACGGTTTGCCCGTGCACTTGACAAACAATACTCAGGAACACGAACGGTTTGCCCCGTGCACTTGACAAACAGTACTCAGGAACACGAACGGTTTGCCCCGTGCACTTGACAAACAATACTCAGGAACATGAACGGTTTGCCCCGTGCACTTGGCAAACAATACTCAGGAACACGAACGGTTTGCCCCGTGCACTTGGCAAACAGTACTCAGGAACATGAACGGTTTGCCCCGTGCACTTGGCAAACAGTACTCAGGAACACGAACGGTTTGCCCCGTGCACTTGGCAAACAGCACTCAGGAACACGAACGGTTTGCCCCGTGCACTTGGCAAACAATACTCAGGAACACGAACGGTTTGCCCGTGCACTTGACAAACAATACTCAGGAACACGAACGGTTTGCCCCGTGCACTTGACAAACAGTACTCAGGAACACGAACGGTTTGCCCCGTGCACTTGACAAACAGTACTCAGGAACACGAACGGTTTGCCCCGTGCACTTGACAAACAATACGCAGGAACACGAACGGTTTGCCCCGTGCACTTGGCAAACATTACTCAGAAACACGAACGGTTTGCCCCGTGCACTTGGCAAACAGTACTCAGGAACACGAACGGTTTGCCCCGTGCACTTGGCAAACAGTACTCAGGAACACGAACGGTTTGCCCCGTGCACTTGGCAAACAATACTCAGGAACACGAACGGTTTGCCCCGTGCACTTGGCAAACAATACTCAGGAACACGAACGGTTTGCCCCGTGCACTTGGCAAACAATACTCAGGAGCACGAACACAAGCTGAAGCTTCGCCATCATCTCCATGCACAGCAGAAGGAAGCTTCTAAGCTGGATGAAAATACCAGGGATCTGTCATTTCTGAGCGTGAGTACTGTGCGCTCGAATGATATTTCGAATGTTAAAATGATGCTCATTTTCTTCGTTCTATTCAAACAAAAATGATATGTCATACATAAAATCAGGTGCTGATCACTACACAGCTACTTTGAACATCGGTGATTGCTTCATTCCAGTTACCGCTGTCTGGGTCAGTTAGCGCTACATTTCCCATCCATCCACCACGGTTCGT
>CM031626.1:53249424-53266924 GCA_018398815.1 Conus ventricosus
TGCATCAAAATCGACTTAGTCATTGCCACGTACACTGGACTGCCCTGGAACCGATAATTAAGTTATATCAGTACCCCGCGTTATTAACTGAAGAATAAGAAATGAGATCTTACATACCATGTCTGAGCGACTAGAATATTGATAGACAATAAAGAGCCGTACGCGCTGATTTTCAATCCAATAATATCAGTATTTTTCTATGTAAAACAGGCATGTCAAGAATGAGATCTATTGTTTTCAAAAGGGCAAGTGTATCTGTTGTAAATATAGAGCATCCATTTGTAATATGGAATTTCTTTCTAATGTTAAGCGCTGGTTTTACAAAAGAAGCCCCTAAATCGGAAGTATCTAAAACAGAACCATCTGTGAAAATGTGTAGATAGGAATCGTTTTTCATATTAAATCAAGTCTTTGACATAGGATGACAGTAACAGAAGGTCATCGTTTTTATTAAGGTCTCCGTTTGCGTAGATGATTTCAGCCTGCTCTGACAGTTAAGAAGGACGTGAACAGCCTGAGAGAGCGGCAATACCATCAGGAGACAGGTTATATTTCTGAAACAATGGGGAAACATAATCAGCTAAGGACACATATACCGCTTGGTTACGGTACTCTCTTGAAACACAGGTACCACCATCCAGTTCAGTCACAACTGAATTTGGGATGGTTCTAGTTCTCACTGTAAAATTGCAGGAGTAACTTTACCTGTGTTCATATAAGTGCAGGTTTAAAGGCTAACGAGTCAGTGCTGGTTACCTTATGAAAATCTGTCTTTGCAGCTGTACAAAAAATACTTCTTGGCCGTACGACAAAATTGAACGAACTAGCCATGGAACGACATGGGCAAGATTAGATCCCCAGTTAATCAGAGGTATGTCAGAAAGCACACGTAATAATGCAATTTTTTCCTAGCCTTTTCTACTAGGTAATTAATATTTTTGCTTGGGTATATTCAAGTATTATCAAACCTTATTGAGACAACTTCTCTTCCTTCAGACGCAGTAGTTTTCTTTGGAAAGACAACAAAAACCGTTTTGTGAGCAGTCAAATCGAACCATTTGATTTCATGTAATGAAAAATATTGCCAACTTCTTCTTGAAACTCTTCAATAATTCTATTTCTCTTGGTTTTATTTTTGGAAATTTAGAGTTTACAGTTTTACACAATGTAACGTCATCTGCATAAAGAGCTATTGTGGCACCTTTTGTTGTAACCTGTCAAATATCGTGCAGCATTAGTGAGAAATGTGTCGGAGCGATCACACTGTCTTGGGGAACACTCAATGTTAATAGGCTTAGACGTTGATAACACTCCATGTAGATTAACTTGGATAGCTCTGTCCGATGAGAACGCACGCACCCACACGCGCGCGCGCATGTACACACAAAGGTAATCTGATATTTTGCGTACGAGGATGCACTACATACATTCCCTTTCCCCTCTTCCTCCCATCCCCAGACCCCTCCTCCTCCTCCTGATCAGTCTGCCCCCCCCCCCCCACCCCTCCGTCCTCCCGGAATCCTCCTTCGCTTCTCTCCTTCCAAAAATGATGAGCATGACAAGCGGCTGAGGGGGCGGGGGGGGCGGGGGGAAAGGAAGGATGGTAGGGACGGGGTGGAAGGGCTCATTGACCCTGTTGGCAGTGACATGATGGAGGAAAATGAACAAAGACAGAACAAACGTCTTTTTCTCACTGCATAACAAAAATGCACGTTCACTCTTGGACCGTTGGCAAAGAAGCAAGAGGGCGCCACCGGTATTTATTCTCGGTAACAAGGGACATAATTCTAAGATCACAAGCCTATCTTAACACCCCCACTTGATCGCAAGAAATTATATCTCGCACACACAAACACAAGAATCCTAAATATAACAATATAACCTCTACAAACTCAACTGACATTTAACCCTCAAAATTAAGAGCTTCAATTTGTGTAACAGGAAATGTTGTAGCAGTGACAACATTTATTTTATGCCCTTTTACTGACATTAATAAGTTAGCCAAAAATCAGATTCTTGAATTTTTGCAATTGGAGTTTTGTAGCAGGTTTGGTCATGACATCTGCCAGCATTTCAGAAGTAGGACAATATTTCAGTTCAATTTTCTTTTTGTTCAAAACATCTCTGACGAAGTGATAGCGGATGTCAATGTGTTTAGATCTTTGTCTACTGACAGGATTGTTTGCCAAAGCGATTGTGCCTTGATTGTCTTCCAGAATCAACACAGGACCATAAATGTTCTTTCTGTCAATGTCCTCTAGTAACTGGCTCAAATATAAGCTTTCCTGAACAGTGGCTGCAAGAGCAATATATTCTGCCTCACATGTGGACAAGGCCACGGTTGGCTGTTTTCTTGATTTCCAAGAAATGAGAGGTCCAGTCTTGGACAGTGAAAAACAATATCCAGTAGTGCTGCGTCTGTCTTCAGAGGACGACGCCCAGTCAGCATCACTATAGCCTATCAATGATAAGCCTTCATTATTTTTCCTGAAAATCAATCCATAGTCGATTGTACCTTTCAGATATCTCAACACATGTTTCACAGCAACCCAATGAGAAGCTAGAGGTTTTGATAAATGCTGTGACAATTTAGTGACAATCCAACCTATGTCAGGCCTGGTACAAATCATGATGTAAATCAAAGTGCCTACAATTTCACGGTATTTTCTGCCGTCAATTGGATCATCATCTTCACTGTTCCCAATTTTTTGTTTACAAGGAGTGGATCTTGGTTTGCAATCAATCATGTCAAATTTTTCCAGCATTTTTTCTATGTATCTTTTCTGGTTCATCTTTACATACCCTACACCTTGTTCAAAATCCATACCCAGAAAGTAAGAGAGTTTTCCAAGATCTTTCATTTGGAATCGGTCTTTGAAAATTTGCTTGTTTTCAGATAGCAATTTTTTCACTGTTTGCACCCACAATCAGGTCATCAACCCACACAACAATGATAACCATTTTGTCTCCATCATGTTTGGTGTAGACACAATGGTCAGTAGGACTCTGTTCAAATTTGTTCTGCACCAAATGCCTGTGAAGCATGTTATTCCAGTTTCTACCAGATTGTTTCAGGCCATATAAAGACTTGTTCAGCTTATAAACAAGCTTCTCTCCATTTTTGGATTGAGTTTGAAAACCCTCTGATTGTTCCATGTAGATTTCGCAATCAATTGGTGCATTTAGATATGCACTTTTCACATCCATTTGGTGTAGAATCAAGTCATATTGTGCAGCAAGTTGCATCACTGTACGAATAGAGGTCAAATTTGCAGTCGGTGCAAAAGTGTCAGTGTAATCAATGCCTGCAACTTGACTGTACCCTTTTGCTACAAATCTAGCTTTGTGGAGATGTGACCCATCACCTCTTTCTTTTACAGTGTATACCCAACGTCCCCCCACTGCTTTTCTACCCTCGGGTAGGGTGGTCAGTGTGAATGTCTCATTCTCTTCCAAAGACTGAATTTCATCTTTCATTGCTTCTTTCCACAGAATAGACTCAGGGGATTTAATAGCCTCACTGTAAGATTGTGGAAAAGCTGCAAATTTGTAACAGTAGTCAATATTCATCATGATTTGATCATCATCATCATCACCAAGGTTTGTTTCATAATCAGCCAAACGAACTGGGGGATTTCGTTCTCTGTTGGGATACCTTCGTTCTGCGGAAGGTACTTTTTCATCGGACATACACTCTGACCTCCCTTGAGTAGGTGGAATTTCGGTCTTCTCATCATGTGTACTGGGTTTATTACTAACCTCAACATCATCATTGCGCTTCAACATCAAATCATCCATGTCATGACAACTTTCTGTCTGTGTTTTCTGATCAGTCAAGTTTCTTGTCATGTGTTTTTCTTTGTCACAAATGTTGATGTGGGTTTCTTTGTCATAAATTCAACCCTTCTGTACCGTCCCACCTTATTTGTCTCTGTAAAGTACACCAAGTATGCTGGGCTGTCCCTGTCATAACCCACAAAGATACCCCTTTTGCATCTGTCATCAAGTTTCTTTTTGTCTTGAGTGTATGCAAAACACTCGCACCCAAATATCCTCATATTGGACAAGTTTGGAGTGTGTCCAGTCAGGGCAGAGTAAGGTGTCTGATTGATGCGCTTGCAATAACACCTATTGCGTATGTAAGCAGCTGCCATAACTGCGTACGGCCACAGCTCCTTCGGGAGCTCAGCCTGAATGAGCAAACAACGGCCCATTTCAAACAGGGTACGCCAATACCTCTCAGCTGTGCCATTTTGATGTGGCGAGTAAGGCGCAGATTTTTCATGTTTTATTTTGTTCTTCCTGAGAAGCGAGACGAATGCCTCAGAACAAAATTCTGTACCATTATCTGACCTCATTGCTTTTACTTTGCCAAAAGGAGCAGAATCCGCCAGAAACTTTTCGGTTGCTACAACAACATCACTCTTTTTCTTCAAGAAGTACACAAAAACAGCTCCTGAATAATCATCAGTGAAACTCATGGCATATTTGAAATCATCTTTTGAAGATGGGTAATTGGCCCTGCAAGGTCAGTATGAACTAACTGTAAAGGTACAGTTGAACGAGTCTGTCGTGGCCCCTTGTTTCTGTCATTTTTCATCTTGCCACGCACGCACACATCACATTCATCAGGTCTGTCTGTCTTGTCTGTCACTGTCATGCCCTTAACCACTTTTTCAAGTTTTAGTACATCATCAACATTGCAGTGACCCAAGATTTCGTGCCAACCTTTCAAATCGTTTGCATAATTCATGCGATCAGTTTCAACATTTTGATCAAAAGTTTGCAGATAATACAACCTGCCATGCTTCTCAATGTTGAATTTTGTGCCATCTGTGTAGATAATTTCAGCTGAGTCTGGTTGGAACGAAACCTTAACGCCCTTCTCAGTTGCTGCTTGGATTGAAAATATGTTCTGGGGGTATGATGGTACATACAAAGCATTTTTGAGTGAACCTGTAACATATTTACCATTCTTGCTCATGATTGTTACATTCACATTCCCCCTTTTCAATGCGATATTGTTTTGCCTTTCCCCATTTGCAAGTTCAATGTAATGTTTCTCAGGATAAAAATTGTCATCAAATTGAACAAATTTGGACACATCGTTGAAAATGTGAGTAGTAGCACCACAATCAACTAAGAGTTTGTCACTCTTCACCTGAGAACTATCACTACGGCAAGCAAAAGCAAAAGAATGATCATCTTCAGACAGTTCAGACACTTCATTGACTTTATCACGGTTTTTACCCTTACGACGACATGAATTGTCTGTGTGATTGTTCATGTGACAATGACTACACCACAGCCTTCCCTTCCCTTTCTTTTCATTACAGTTTTTCGCAAAATGACCAGGAAGTTTGCACTTGAAACAGATCACGTCTTTCCCATCTTGATCCCGCCTGTAACTCGGCCCAGCTCTGGAGGCAGACTTCAGTAGCGAATCATCATCCGCAGCAGATCTTGACCGCTCCGTGTCTTCAAAGCTTCGTAGAGACACTTTGAACTCTGTGAAAGTCCGTTTATGTTCACTTTGTGTAACAACAGCAATGAAAGATTGAAATGAATCAGGTAAACCTTTCAATACCATTGCAATAAGCAGACTATCGTTCACTGTTTCACCGACATTTTTCAAAGCAGCAGCAGCAGTTTCAGCACGAATAATATAGTCAGTTACAGTTTCGTCCGACCGTTTCACGAGCGAGGTAAGTTCAGTGTAGAGGGCTATCACACGTGGTGTGCCTTTTCCAGCATAGTGTTCACGTAAAATCTTCAAGGCTTTTCTTCCATCATCAACAGCGTCTCTCATAACAAGAGATAAACTTCTGTCATCAAGAAATTGAATCAATTCCGCGAAGGCCTCTTCATTTTTGCTCTCATCGATTTCGTCATCGTCGTCTGCTAAGATGACATCTTTGAGTTTTTGCAGTTTCATATAACCGAGAAATTTCAGTTCCCATTGTTCGTATTTACGTTCGTCTCCATCGAAAACGAGTCTCGAATACCTACTCGCACTGGGCCCATAACCTGTTGGCAGTGACATGATGGAGGAAAATGAACAAAGACAGAACAAACGTCTTTTTCTCACTGCATAACAAAAATGCACGTTCACTCTTGGACCGTTGGCAAAGAAGCAAGAGGGCGCCACCGGTATTTATTCTCGGTAACAAGGGACATAATTCTAAGATCACAAGCCTATCTTAACAGACCCAGACGGCATTATCCTTTCATCCATCGAGCCTGGGTTCAATCCTCCATGAGACAGGCAGGTTACAGTGGCTTTTCTGTTCAAGGAAATACAGGTGTAGACTGCTCCATGCCCGTCCAAGTCCTTTAGATCACGCTCGGTGTCCCTATCTCCCAAATGAACGCATGTCTTTAAAAAAAACATGCACGCATAGTAAAACCTGTTCTATCCTTCACACAGTAGTAGACCATCGTATGCCAATGGGATGGACCACACAGGGATAAAAAGAAACAACAAAAAACAAACAAACAAACAAAAACAAAAAACCGAAAATAAGCTAGATGGACACCGTGTTGTATTTAGACATCAGCCCCGAAGACAGATTGTGGCTACCTATATGGCCGGATTGAAGACAGTAAAAAAAAAATCTTATCAGAAAGGTGAACCGAGGAGTTCTCGCTAAGGAACAGGGAAGGAAGAGATGTGTATGAGGAAGGAAGAGAGGGAGGAAGGATGGAAGGAAAGAAGAGAGAAGGGAGAAAAGAAGGAACGCTTGAAAAAAGAGAGAAAGGAAAGGATGTTTCGGCTGGAAAACGCTGATTTACATCATATCTTGGGAACAGGAGAAGCTCTGCAAATCGCGGTGTTATTACATCTGTCATGTGTGTTTCAGTTTTCGTTTTCTTTCTTTCTTTCCTTTTTTTCTTCTTTCTTTCTTTATCATTTTTTTCTGTCGTCCATATGATATTTTGAGAACAGCACAGCAGATTACCCCCAAAGTTTGCAGGTTATGTGATGAGTTTTCGTTTTCTTTCTTTCTTTCCTTTTTTTTCTTCTTTCTTTCTTTATCATTTTTTTTTCTGTCGTCCATAGGATACTTTGAAAACAGCCCAGCAGATTACCTCAAACTTTGCAGGTTATGTGATGAATCAAGCATTCTACGCTTCTCGAAGTTTTGAAGTTTCTAGGAGACAAAGTTACAAACTGCCCTATATAAGAAGTTTTTAAAATGCTTAAGAGGACTAAATTTGCATTCCTGCACTGAATGGTGTTAGCGGCGGGAATCTTGAAAGTTGCTGCTTTTCTTTACTGTTTAGAAGAAGACGAAGGTCGTGTACCTGCTAAGGAACCCCAAAGACGTGGCGGTGTCGTTCTACAACCACATGAAGGACTGGACCAAGATGGGGTACTCAGGGTCCTGGCCCGACTACCTCCAGTTGTTTCTCTACACCGGAGGTACAGTTAGCGCACAGGCAAAGCTCTGTGGAAAAGGGGATTACTTTTGGTCTCCTTTGTCTATCTGTCTGCTTCTTTGTATGTTTTGGTCTGCTTTGTCTATCTGTCTGCTTCTATGCATGTTTTGGTCTGCTTTGTCTATCTGTCTGCTTCTATGTATGTTTTGGTCTGCTTTGTCTATCTGTCTGCTTCTATGTATGTTTTGGTCTTGTTTGTGTGTCTGTCTGCTTCTAAATATGTCCTTTCTTTCTGTCAATATGCATGTGAGTTTTTGTCTCTGTCAGTTCTTCTGTTTTTCAGAATATATGTCGGTCTCTTTGTGTGTCAATATGTCCGTCTGTAAGTTAGGTCTATCTGTCTGTCAATATGTCAGTCAGTTAGGTCTATCTGTCTGGCAATATGTCTGTCTGTCAGTTAGGTCTATCTGTCAATATGTCTGTCTGTCAGTTACGTCTATCTGTCTGTCAATGTATGTGGAACTGCACATTGGGCCGGTACATAATCTGGGCCATTTTATTGCTATTGACATGGATGTGTATCTACCCACGTGCAGTGTGGTGCAACATCTGGTTCGATATGGTGAGGGAGTGGGAGAGGGAGATGGAGGCACATCCAGATATCCCTGTCTTCATAGCCGTCTATGAGGAGGCCATCAAGGTGAGAGAGACAGACAGGCAGACGGACGGACGGACAGACAGACAGACCGACAGAGAGAGGGAGGGAAGGAGGGATGGAGAGGGAGAGAGGTTTTAATTCTGGTTATTAATGGCGTAGCCAACCACGATAGGCCATGTTAGGGCTATCAGATGAGAGATAGGCCATGTTAGGGCTATCAGATAGAGATAGGCCATGTTAGGGCTATCAGAGAGAGATAGGCCATGTTAGGGCTATCAGAGAGAGATAGGCCATGTTAGGGCTATCAGAGAGAGATAGGCCATGTTAGGGCTATCAGAGAGAGATAGGCCATGTTAGGGCTATCAGAGAGAGATAGGCCATGTTAGGGCTATCAGAGAGATAGGCCATGTTAGGGCTATCAGAGAGAGATAGGCCATGTAGGGTAAGGAGAGATAGGCTGTTGGGCTATCAGAGTAGAGATAGGCCATGTTAGGGTATCAGAGAGAGATAGGCCATGTGTTAGGGTATAGAGAGAGTAGGCCATGTTTAGGGCTAAGAGAGAGATAGGCCAGTTTGCGGGCTACAGAGAGGGATGGCAGTTGGGGCTGCAGAGAGGATAGGCATGTAGGGCACAGAGAGAGGAGAAAGCTGTGGGAGGAGACGAAAGGTGGTGTTGTGGTGTAGGTCTTCAATTACGTCTACACGCGTCTGGTCGTGTGTGTGTGTGTGTGGTGGTGTATGTGTGTTGTGTTCTGTGTGTGTGTGTGTGTGTGTGTGCTGTGTGTTGTGTTGTGTAAGCGGCAAAGAAGAGCAAGAGGATGAGTGCCGGACGGAAACTGAGAGGGCAGAGGCAGGCACACACACACACACACACACACACACACACAAAAAGAGAGAGAGAGAGTGAAGGAGCGAGAAGGGGAATTTAGAATGGTGGATGATGGACTGCAACAGAGACAGGGGGGAAACAGTAAGGGACAGGATAATATACTGTGCACAAAAAGAAACGCATATTTTTCTCGCTGAAAATATTGAGGAAAATGTTGACAGAAACATGCCCCGTATAGCGGGGAACTCTGTCCAGTGTGAATAGTCAGACATAATGAATAGACATAACAGTAGATTGATGTTTTATTTCTTCTGTGGTTGTAATATTTTGAATGTTAAATGACGCATGAAATGGCTGAAATAAAAAATATGCGTTTCTTTTTGTGCATAGTATAATAGTGGCTGCAGAGGAGCAGAGGACCAACGACAGCTTGAGTAGCAGTAGTTTCAGAAATGAGTCATATTTACAGTAAAAATGGGTACTTGTAGTGTAGGATCAGTGCATCAGCATCAGCAGTAGCACTAATAGTAGCAGCCGCAATAACAATACTATATGGCAACAGTTATAGTTCTTGTAGTGGCAACCGCAGCAGTAGTTGTGGTACTAGTAGTAGCAGGAACAGTCATACATATAGCGATAATAGTTGCAGAGTTGCAGACGTAATTACAGTAGTGACGATAGCAGCATCTACAGTAGTATTTACAATAGCCCACGTGACGTTATTTGACGACGACGCCGTCATCTTTTCCCGCCGGGCAGGATCCTGTGGGTCACGTGATCAAGCTGAACGATTTCCTTGGCTTGGGGAGGTCACATGACCTGTGCCGGGAGATCGCTGACGCGTGTAGCTTCAGCAAGCTGAAGGAGGCCCACCGCACTTTGAAAGACGACCACTTCAAGGGGATCTGGAAGGAAGGGTCGCCTGGCTTCTTCAGAAAAGGTCAGGACAGATGGAAAGAAGGAAGGAAGGGGGGGGGGGGGGGGGGGGGGGTGAAGAAAAGAAAAGAAATTAAAAGAAGAAGAAAGAAAGGGGGGAAAAACAGAAAAGAAAGAAGGAAATGGTAAAAAGAAAAAAAAATGAAACAAAAGTTAGGATGAAAGAAACACAGTAAGAGAAGGGAAAAAATGAGAGTGAAAAAGAGGAAGGACAGTGGCACAAGTACTAGGAAGAAAGGAAAGCTAACAGGAGAAGAAAAGAAGAAGAAAATGTAACGATAGAAAAAAAAGCATCACGATACAAGATAGGAATAACAGGGAAATGATGGAAGGAAATAATGAATAGAAAGGAAGGAAGAAACAAATGAAGACAAAAAAGGAAGAAATGCTTGAGAGGAAAAAGATGAACATTCTTGGAAAAATAGAAGGAAGATGGAAAGAGTATTAAGAATGAAGGAAGAACTAAACTTGAATGAGTAGATGAAAAAAGGACATGAAAATGGATAGATGAGGGGTGAGTGAAGGACATGAAAATGGACAGATAAGGGATGAGTGAAGGACATGAAAATGGACAGAAGAAAAAGAAACACCGAAGGTGCTGGGGAGGACCAGAGAAGCACTGTCTTCGCCTGCCTTTAGAGCAGTCCTGTACCACCCTTGGAGGCCTGCGCTGTGTTGACGATGGGTACAGGCACGCACAGGACACTCATTAAGATATCAAGGGACATAACTGCTCCTGAACAGAGGTAAATTAGACTACAGGATGCAGCCCATAACAGCCTCAAAGTAGCATCCCCATGGGTGTACCAGCCCGTATTTCATGACTGCAGAGCCCACCGGCGAAAAACACCACCCCCAGCTGCCGAGCACATGACCCCCACAGACCCAACCACCCCTGCCCACGGACAGATGAAGACAGTGCCACTCCAGACACAGCCAAGCTTTCGCCATACGGTCTTATGTGCCCTCAAGAGAGAATCCAAAGATAAGGGATGAGTGAAGGACATGAAAATGGATAGATAAGGGATGAGTGAAGGACAGAAGGAAGGTGGAAAATGGATAGATAAGGGATGAGTGAAGGACAGAAGGAAGGTGGAAAATGGATAGATAAGGGATGAGTGAAGGACAGAAGGAAGGTGGAAAATGGACAGATAAGGGATGAGTGAAGGACAGAAGGAAGGTGGAAAATGGACAGATAAGGGATGAGTGAAGGACAGAAGGAAGGTACAAACTGAAGCAAGTCCAGGCTGGAAAGAATTATCACAGGATGAGGTTAGTTACATACATCCTCGTTTTACGTGCACACCTACCAAGGATACAGCAGGAGATAAAACCCATCTGAGGAGAGTAAGAGGTGGCTATGGGGATGGAGGACCTATTCAACCTTACACTAACACCACCAGAACGACAATGCAATGAATAAATGATTGGCACAAATGTCATTTTTTGATGTTACGGCCCAGCAGGATTGGAACCATTGTTCTTAGTTGATGCTTAGTATACAATAATACACTGCTACTCTGTGCTTGATGTTTGATGTTTACATTGTTTATATCTTAGATGTGTTCCATCATACCTAAATTGCCCCCCCCCCCCCCCCCTCCCTGCCCCCATTTCTTTGTTTTAATTGATAAAACCTGACATTGAAACATTTGCTGAATTTCCCATAGCCGTAGACCTCTGAACTGGCAATAAGTAGGCAGTTAGTTCAAATCCCAGCCACTCAATGTCAGACACAAAAGACATATGGGACAGCACAGCCTCCACCATGGTCAGACACAAAAGACATATGAGACAGCACAGCCTCCACCATGGTCAGACACAAAAGATATGAGACAGCACACCCTCCACCATGGTCAGACACAAAAGACATATGAGACAGCACAGCCTCCACCATGGTCAGACACAAAAGACATGAGACAGCATATCCTCCACCATGGTCAGACACAAAAGACATATGAGACAGCACAGCCTCCACCATGGTCAGACACAAAAGATATGAGACAGCACAGCCTCCACCATGGTCAGACACAAAAGACATATGAGACAGCACAGCCTCCACCAGGGTCAGACACAAAAGACATGAGACAGCACAGCCTCCACCATGGTCAGACACAAAAGACATTTGGGACAGCACAGCCTCCACCATGGTCAGACACAAAAGACATGAGACAGCACAGCCTCCACCATGGTCAGACACAAAAGACATATGAGACAGCACAGCCTCCACCATGGTCAGACACAAAAGACATTTGGGACAGCACAGCCTCCACCATGGTCAGGCACAAAAGACATTTGGGACAGCACAGCCTCCACCATGGTCAGACACAAAAGACATATGGGACAGCACAGCCTCCACCATGGTCAGACACAAAAGACATTTGGACAGCACAGCTCCACCATGGTCAGACACAAAGACATTTGGGACAGCACAGCCTCCACCATGGTCAGACACAAAAGACATATGGGACAGCACAGCCTCCACCATGGTCAGACACAAAAGACATTTGGGACAGCACAGCCTCCACCATGGTCAGACACAAAAGACATTTGGGACAGCACAGCCTCCACCATGGTCAGACACAAAAGATATGGAGACAGCACAGCCTCCACCATGGTCAGACACAAAAGACATATGGGACAGCACAGCCTCCACCATGGTCAGACACAAAAGACATTTGGGACAGCACAGCCTCCACCATGTCAGACACAAAAGACTATGGGACAGCACAGCCTCCACCATGGTCAGACACAAAAGACATATGGGACAGCACAGCTCACCATGGTCAAGCGTATTCTGGATCTGCTTTTTAAGTCAGTTCATGAGTGAAACCAATATCTTTCTTTTTCCACCGAGGGAAGTAATTGTTGATATGGAGAATTACTTCCCGCCCACTTTTTAAAAATCGGAGACGGAAAGTATAATATAGCGTGTAAGGTTTGAATATTCCACAAAAGTATTTTACCACATACTTTTTGATTAGTTGACAAGAATTTCACGGTGATCAAGTTTGGCGAAAATTTTGTAACAGTATTGCTAAATGGATTCTGCATATTATACCCTTTCATCACCAATAAAAATAATGGGTTGATCCATGGGCTTCATATTTCAAGCTTACGATTGGCAGTCATGGCAAACTTGACCCTGATACGTGCTGGCGCGAAAGCAGAGTGTTAGCCTAGATTACTTTGTGGCCGATGCTGTACATCAGCATAATTATGGACGCTTTTTTCATGTATAGGCCCATTGATCAATTCTCTTTCCGTCGTCCAGTTTGAATAATCTGGAGTAACTATTTTCCTCTTTCCCCGTTCACTGCCTTAAAATGTTACAAACAAAGGCTTTCCCAGTGCCAGGGAAATCTCATGATTTGGGGGTCATAATTAACAAAAAATTCTAGCTCAGAAACTACAAAAGATAGAAAAATGAAATATGTATGATTTTTGAAGAACATTGAACGAAGATTTTGAATCTGGGCTTCTTTTGTTTTGATTTTGATAATAAAGAAATATTTAGGCATTTAGATTTGGATAGATTTTTTTGTACGATCAAAAACATATGTATTTACCATTACAGCTTCACATCCAAAAAAGAACACAAAGCAAAAAGGTTGAAAATAATGTTTGTATTGTCACACTACACCTGTAAATGAAAGGAAAACAGTTTAGAAGTCTATCAAGACGCTCACACTCTGTGCAGACAGGTCAGTTCACGACCACGCCCCCCTCTTCCCACCCCGCCCCCTTGCTGGACTTCAACCCTCTCTTTCACCCCTCATCTTCCCCTACCTTTCCCTCTGCCCGTGTCATGCCGCAAGCAGGCCGCGCTCCCCTCTCGCGCTGACTATCACATCACATCACTGGCCACTGGCACGCAGTGCAGAGTACACACTAGGCTAGCTCATTGGACGCTGGCAAGCCATCAGCTGAACACACACTGAGGTCACACAGCCCGACTCAATAACTGACGAATATGGTCGGCAATTCCATCACTATCATCATCTCGCCTTCATGCTCGAGTAAGTCGTTGAATAAAAGATTATTGTCTTTGTCAAAAATGATTAGCGCTCAGCTGTGTAGTAAATACGTTGATTTGGTCGCTACGCTTGTCGAAGGTTGCGCCGCCATCTTTGCAAGCGAGACGAAGTGCTGGCTGGTCATCCAGTCAGTGATGAGAATAAATGGGCTTTCCCCTCAGTGTGGTCATTTGCATATCATTTTAATACTACAGACATATAAGGCTTACTACGCACACTCTATTTAAGCCCGTTAATAGAAATAGTAACGAATGAAAATTCAAGAAAAATGCATGACGTCAGTGGACGGCCCATAGGCACTGGGAAAGCATTTTTACTTCGGCGTCAGCTGACGGCTTAAAGGCACTCTTAGGTTAAAGCCTGGGAGTGGAACTTAATGTAATCGCTGAATCATCGGGCTTTAAGTCGTTTCCGTTACCCTACACTTTAGGAGGATGGCTTAGTGTGACATGTAGTCTAACCAGTGCTTAAATTATTCCTTGTATCGTAACTACTTATCATGCACACAAACACATACACATGCACACAGTGCAACTCACCCTACAGTAACTTGAATGGCGAGTGGGTGGTCAGTCTGTGACGCACTCTGTCCAAGCTGTCCACGTTCTGCTCGTCAGAGGATCAGCAGCTG
Source organism: Conus ventricosus (assembly GCA_018398815.1). Taxonomy (NCBI): domain Eukaryota; kingdom Metazoa; phylum Mollusca; class Gastropoda; order Neogastropoda; family Conidae; genus Conus; species Conus ventricosus. Next base: position 53,263,896 of record CM031626.1, read on the forward strand.
GTGGTGTGACTGGGAGAAGGCTGAATGCCACGTCTGGTCAGTCAAGGAATGGTGGGTTGTCTTGGCGCGGTAAGTTGCTGCAGTCCATGCCCTGGGCCGTACTTTATGTCGTCGGTAAACTTACTTCTACAACGAGATTAACTCCTGGGTACAAACCCTGTGGGTTCAGCCCATTTTACTTCCGTACCTATATCATCTGGGTTTTGTCTTGGTTTCTACCTACGAAGTATCTAGAAAGTAAAGGGTGAAGGTTAGATAAAAAGAGGGATTCCCTTCTGCGCATGTCTTGAATAACCGCCAACCTTCTGCACATGCCCACAAACACGCTGACACAGACAAAGACTGAAAAAGCAGCTTAACTAAAACAAATTTGATAAAACTATTAAAAGGCCATAAACATGATGAAGTCACACTCACACGCACACCCCACATACACACACTGACACAAAGTAACAGTGACACACACAGGCACGAATACAGATTTAGCCTACACACACACCTATATCATCTGGGTTTTGTCTCCGTTGTGACGACGAAATCTTAACTTTGCGTGAAGTTCGTGATCATTGAACGTGTCCAATGGCTTTGTTTTGATCTAACTCAGGGCGAACTCATGCCCTATCCTCGTTGTGCGTTACCCACCCGTCGTCACTCACTGCAAACCACGAGGTTAAAGGTTATTCTCGACATATGGATCTGCAAGTAACGGACCTTTGAGCTTACAACAAGGTAGTAGGTCACTTCCCCGTTACCGACGACATGTAAGTATGGCCCCTGGTTAGCAGTGGTCTTGGTGACTGGACGCCTCACGTCTCTAGTAGCGCGGCGTAGAGGACGGGCGTCCGCTATGGTGAAGTGTAGAGGCTGTGGTTGAAGACGTCTCCTTCAGGGAATGTAGAGCTTGAGGTCTTGACCCGTCGGGGGTAGCGAGTCGAATGGTTCAGCCTCGTCTTGCCCTGTCGTCTGCTGTTCTGCTGTTAAGTGAGCAGTGCTCATGCAAGGTGCACCTTCTGGTTCCGGCAGTGAACCGAGTGCTTATGCGCACTGCATCCGTGCGTCACTACATAATATTTCATCACACTCTTTTTAATCTTTTATGTTGTTGTTGTGCAGGGTTTGCATATGAATATGGGTATATGTATTGTAAGTAAAGATTTAACACTCGAAAGAATAAATGATCAGCGCTTCAAAAACAGAATCTTAGAAAAATAAACATATGAATGAAACAAACATGAATGTGCGTTCGAACACTCATTATCTTTTCATCACTTGTGATCTTAGCGTGCATTTATCGGCCACTTAATTCTAAATTACGACCAAAAAAAGCAGAAGAGCACACAAAACAAAGTGTGAAGTAATGCAGATTTAATGCACGACACAAAACAGGACAAGAAATTTTCGGCAATATGCCTTCCTCAGCGACAAAAAAATACAGACATAAACATGCACAATACTCCCCTTGTGAAGCAGAGGGGAAGGTAGAGGAGGTAGAGAAGGAGGAGGAGGAGGAATAATTGTGCATGATGACAAATGCAACAAGGAAAACGAGACAAACATAAAGTGCAGTGAAGGAAAAAGTACAAACGGCAAATGAAACAAACTGCGGCGTTACTGGAACACGACAAAAAAAGCAGAAGAGCACACAAAACAAAGTGTGAAGTAACGCAGATTTAATGCAAATTACATTAAATTAAGATTTAATCTAAATTACGTGCAATCTTAAAAGAGAACCACTTTTGTTAGTCACCAATTGCTTTTGACATTGAGAATTGTTTGTTTCTTTTTTTTTCATTTTCTTTTTGTTTCGCAGTGCTCATAATTTGCGCATGAAAGCATCAACCTCACCCAGTTATGCACTGCCATTGATTTTCATGTCATATATATATATATGGTCATGCGATCAAGAATGTTACAGCAGAGGTACATGTGAAAGAGAAAGTAATGAATTGAGGTACGTGTTAAAAACAAAGTAATGAATTGAGGTACATGTGAAAGAGAAAGTAATGAATTGAGGTACATGTGAAAGAGAAAGTAATGAATTGAGGTACGTGTTAAAAAGAAAGTAATGAATTGAGGTACATGTGAAAGAGAAAGTAATGAATTGAGGTACGTGTTAAAAAAAGAAAGTAATGAATTAAGGTACACGTGAAAGAGAAAGTAATGAATTAAGGTACATGTGAAAGAGAAAGTAATGAATTAAGGACCAGTCATTTTGAAAGTTGGTGGTAATGGCGGTGTGAATGGGTGTGCTTACACTTGCATGTCGCAATACGAGGTTTAAGATTTGTACTTTTTACTCTCTCTATATCAGCAAATGTGTCTCACGTAATTGAGGCGTATATAATGATCTGAATAAATATGTTTTGTTTTGTTTGATTTAGCGTCTTTTCACAAAATAGTGTTTTTAGACGGACCTTGAAATAATCCTGAATGACATTAATATTTTATCACAAATAGGAATACCCCATCATTTCACATCCCCCATCAACGTAATACCCTGTTTGACAGAAATAAACATCAATAAACAAAACCTATAATTTAAATTTTCAAAATTTTCAAAACGAGCAAACTACAGAACTGTTCCTATAGGACTCCGAAGAAGAGATTTAGCTGCAGTGACAAGAAGTGATTTATCATCAATAATGGCTTTGAGATCGTCATCTTTAGTATTGTTTTTGGCTGCCAGATAATCGGGCAAATATTGCTTTGTGAACGGACAATAGAATAAAATATGGAACGTTAACATTCTCTCTCCACAGGGACACTTAATGTCGTTTATATGTTTGCATTTTAACGCATTGAGTTTTAGTCTGTAACATAAAAAGCTAACTTCTCGTGACTCATTATTAATACCTTTTTGCAATAAGGAGTCTTTACTGTCAAAATTTGTGACATTGTGGCTGGCTTTTTTATAGACTGCCTCCAGAAGATGATATCCCTCTTTTACAGATAATGGAATAAATATGTTGATATTGAGATGACTGAAGTGGCCTGTATAACAACTTAAGTGCTACTGTATTAAATGTTCA
>CM031626.1:53271924-53336924 GCA_018398815.1 Conus ventricosus
CCTCTGCCTTTTCGGTTTTAAGAAGAACGCTATCCTAGAAAAAAGGCTGGTGTGCAATACCGTAGTATGTTTGTTGAGTTTTCAAAAAACCAACCAAAGGGGCCACCTAAGAAGCAAAAGAAAATCATGAAAGAACAAAACAAGCCACATTTTCTTGTGAAAAGGAGAAAATATACAAAGATAGCCTCTTAAGACACAAGTGCTGAGGGCCAGTTCTTGGAATGAATCCGCAAGGGACTAAATTACAAAAAACTAATAAATTCCAAGGATAAGTACTGAGCACCATTCCAGCAACTTACAGAGCAGCTTGGTGTTGCAATGACTGCAAGAAATATTCAATTATAAACAAAGCTTGCTCTTATGTCTTAGATTGAAGAAATAGGGGGAGATAAGCTTTCATATCTGCAGTGGATAGCATTCTTCTTAAAACCGAAAAGGCAGAGGAGTCAAATTACCACTTTCCGCGGTCACTGAGGAGAAACAACCAAGTTTCGAAATAACGGTATATGACCAGGAGTTATGTGTTAGTGAGTTTCCTCCCTATTGGAGATTATAAGCTTGCTGAAAGCTTTATTTGAGAAGCATTTATTTTATTTTTCCCCATCCACCCACTTGAGCACATACTGTTAGTTAGGCAGCATTAACTACCACTGCAGATATTATGAAAGCTTATCTCCCCTATTTCTTCAATTACCATTGTAGAGAAAGGACCTTCTAGCAGCAGCTGTAAGAGACCTACCTCAGAGAAATGACCTTGTAGCAGCAGCTGTAAGAGACCTACCTCAGAGAACTGACCTTCAAGCAGCAGCTTTAAGTGTCCTACCTCAGAGAAAGGACCTTTCTAGCAGCAGCTGTAAGAGTCCTACCTCAGAGAAATGACCTTGTAGCAGCAGCTTGTAAGAGACCTACCTCAGAGAAATGACCTTCTAGCAGCAGCTGTAAGAGACCTACCTCAGAGAAATGACCTTCTAGCAGCAGCTTTAAGTGTCCTACCTCAGAGAAAGGACCTTCTAGCAGCAGCTGTAAGAGTCCTACCTTAGAGAAATGACCTTGTAGCAGCAGCTGTAAGAGACCTACCTCAGAGAAATGACCTTGTAGCAGCAGCTGTAAGAGACCTACCTCAGAGAAATGACCTTGTAGCAGCAGCTTTAAGTGTCCTACCTCAGAGAAATGACCTTGTAGCAGCAGCTGTAAGAGTCCTACCTCAGAGAAATGACCTTGTAGCAGCAGCTGTAAGAGATCTACCTCAGAGAAATGACCTTGTAGCAGCAGCTGTAAGAGTCCTACCTCAGAGAAATGACCTTGTAGCAGCAGCTGTAAGAGACCTACCTCAGAGAAATGACCTTGTAGCAGCAGCTGTAAGAGACCTACCTCAGAGAAATGACCTTCTAGCAGCAGCTTTAGTGTCCTACCTCAGACAAATGACCTTCTAGCAGCAGCTGTAAGAGTCTACCTCAGAGAAATGACTTGTAGCAGCAGATGTAAGAGACCTACCTCAGAGAAATGACCTTGTAGCAGCAGCTGTAAGAGACCTACCTCAGAGAAATGACCTTGTAACAGCAGCTGTAAGAGACCTACCTCAGAGAAATGACCTTCTAGCAGCAGCTTTAAGTGTCCTACCTCAGAGAAAGGACCTTCTAGCAGCAGCTGTAAGAGACCTACCTCAGAGAAATGACCTTCTAGCAGCAGCTGTAAGAGACCTACCTCAGAGAAATGACCTTGTAGCAGCAGCTGTAAGAGACCTACCTCAGAGAAATGACCTTGTAGCAGCAGCTGTAAGAGTCCTACCAAGAGAAATGACCTTGTAGCAGCAGCTGTAAGAGACCTACCTCAGAGAAATGACCTTGTAGCAGCAGCTGTAAGAGACCTACCTCAGAGAAATGACCTTGTAGCAGCAGCTGTAAGAGACCTACCTCAGAGAAATGACCTTGTAGCAGCAGCTGTAAGAGACCTACCTCAGAGAAATGACCTTCTAGCAGCAGCTGTAAGAGACCTACCTCAGAGAAATGACCTTCTAGCAGCAGCTTTAAGTGTCCTACCTCAGAGAAACGACCTTCTAGTGTCCTACCTCAGAGAAATGACCTTCTAGTGTCCTACCTCAGAGAAATGACCTTCTAGCAGCAGCTGTAAGAGTCCTACCTCAGAGAAATGACCTTCTAGCAGCAGCTGTAAGAGACCTACCTCAGAGAAATGACCTTGTAGCAGCAGCTGTAAGAGACCTACCTCAGAGAAATGACCTTCTAGCAGCAGCTGTAAGAGACCTACCTCAGAGAAATGACCTTCTAGCAGCAGCTTTAAGTGTCCTACCTCAGCGAAATGACCTTGTAGCAGCAGCTGTAAGAGTCCTACCTCAGAGAAATGACCTTGTAGCAGCAGCTGTAAGAGACCTACCTCAGAGAAATGACCTTGTAGCAGCAGCTGTAAGAGACCTACCTCAGAGAAATGACCTTCTAGCAGCAGCTTTAAGTGTCCTACCTCAGCGAAATGACCTTGTAGCAGCAGCTGTAAGAGTCCTACCTCAGAGAAATGACCTTGTAGCAGCAGCTGTAAGAGACCTACCTCAGAGAAATGACCTTGTAGCAGCAGCTGTAAGAGTCCTACCTCAGAGAAATGACCTTGTAGCAGCAGCTTTAAGTGTCCTACTCAGAGAAATGACCTTCTAGCAGCAGCTGTAACAGACCTACCTCAGAGAAATGACCTTCTAGCAGCAGCTTTAAGTGTCCTACCTCAGAGAAACGACCTTCTAGTGCCTACCTCAGAGAAATGACCTTCTAGTGTCCTACCTCAGAGAAATGACCTTCTAGCAGCAGCTGTAAGAGTCCTACCTCAGAGAAATGACCTTCTAGCAGCAGCTGTAAGAGACCTACCTCAGAGAAATGACCTTCTAGCAGCAGCTTTAAGTGTCCTACCTCAGAGAAATGACCTTGTAGCAGCAGTGTAAGAGACCTACCTCAGAGAAATGACCTTCTAGCAGCAGTTTAAGTGTCCTACCTCAGACAAATGACCTTCTAGCAGCAGCTGTAAGAGTCCTACCTCAGAGAAATGACCTTGTAGCAGCAGATGTAAGAGACCTACCTCAGAGAAATGACCTTGTAGCAGCAGCTGTAAGAGACCTACCTCAGAGAAATGACCTTGTAACAGCAGCTGTAAGAGACCTACTCAGAGAAATGACCTTCTAGCAGCAGCTTTTAAGTGTCCTACCTCAGAGAAAGGACCTTCTAGCAGCAGCTGTAAGAGACCTACTCAGAGAATGACCTTCTAGCAGCAGCTGTAAGAGACCTCCTCAGAGAAATGACCTTGTAGCAGCAGCTGTAAGAGACCTACCTCAGAGAAATGACTTGTAGCAGCAGCTGTAAGAGTCCTACCACAGAGAAATGACCTTGTAGCAGCAGCTGTAAGAGACCCACTCAGAGAATGACTTGTAGCAGCAGCTGTAAGAGACCTACCTCAGAGAAATGACCTGTAGCAGCAGCTGTAAGAGACCTACCTCAGAGAAATGACCTTGTAGCAGCAGCTGTAAGAGACCTACCTCAAGAAATGACTTAGCAGCAGCTGTAAGAGACCTACCTCAGAGAAATGACTTCTAGCAGCAGCTTTAAGTGTCCTACCTCAGAGAAACGACCTTTAGTGTCCTACCTGCAAGAAACGACTTCTAGTGTCCTACCTCAGAGAAATGACTTCTAGCAGCAGCTGTAAGAGTCCTACCAGAGAAATGACCTTCTAGCAGCAGCTGTAAGAGACCTACCTCAGAGAAATGACCTTGTAGCAGCAGCTGTAAGAACCTACCTCAGAGAAATGACTTCTAGCAGCAGCGTAAGGACCTACCTCAGAGAAATGACCTTCTAGCAGCAGCTTTAAGTGTCTACCTCAGCGAAATGACTTGTAGCAGCAGCTGTAAGAGTCCTACCTCAGAGAAATGACCTTGTAGCAGCAGCTGTAAGGACCTACCTCAGAGAAATGACCTTGTAGAGCAGCTGTAAGAGACCTACCTCAGAGAAATGACCTTCTAGCAGCAGCTTTAAGTGTCCTACCTCAGCGAAATGACCTTGTAGCAGCAGCTGTAAGAGTCCTACCTCAGAGAAATGACCTTGTAGCAGCAGCTGTAAAGAGACCTACCTCAGAGAAATGACCTTGTAGCAGCGCTGTAAGAGTCCTACCTCAGAGAAATGACCTTGTAGCAGCAGCTTTAAGTGTCCTACCTCAGAGAAATGACCTTCTAGCAGCAGCTGTAACAGACCTACCTCAGAGAAATGACCTTCTAGCAGCAGCTTTAAGTGTCTACCTCAGAGGAAACGACCTTCTAGTGTCCTACCTCAGAGAAATGACCTTCTAGTGTCCTACCTCAGAGAAATGACCTTCTAGCAGCAGCTGTAAGAGTCCTACCTCAGAGAAATGACCTTCTAGCAGCAGCTGTAAGAGACCTACCTCAGAGAAATGACCTTCTAGCAGCAGCTTTAAGTGTCCTACCTCAGAGAAAGGACCTTCTAGCAGCAGCTGTAAGAGTCCTACCTCAGAGAAATGACCTTGTAGCAGCAGCTGTAAGAGACCTACCTCAGAGAAATGACCTTGTAGCAGCAGCTGTAAGAGACCTACCTCAGAGAAATGACCTTCTAGCAGCAGCTTTAAGTGTCCTACCTCAGCGAAATGACCTTGTAGCAGCAGCTGTAAGAGTCCTACCTCAGAGAAATGACCTTGTAGCAGCAGCTGTAAGAGACCTACCTCAGAGAAATGACCTTGTAGCAGCAGCTGTAAGAGTCCTACCTCAGAGAAATGACCTTGTAGCCCGCAGCTTTAAGTGTCCTACCTCAGAGAAATGACCTTCTAGCAGCAGCTGTAAGAGACCTACCTCAGAGAAATGACCTTCTAGCAGCAGCTTTAAGTGTCTACCTCAGAGAAACGACCTTCTAGTGTCCTACCTCAGAGAAATGACCTTCTAGTGTCCTACCTCAGAGAAATGACCTTCTAGCAGCAGCTGTAAGAGTCCTACCTCAGAGAAATGACCTTCTAGCAGCAGCTGTAAGAGTCCTACCCTAGAGGAGATTTGCTTTTAGGTAGTGTGTCTGAGAAAAGTCCGGATTTGTTCCATCTTGTCTAGGTAGTGTGTCTGAGAAAAGTCCGGATTTGTTCCATCTTGTCTAGGTAGTGTGTCTGAGAAAGTCCGGATTTGTTCCATCTTGTCTAGGTAGTGTGTCTGAGAAAAGTCCGGATTTGTTCCATCTTGTCTAGGATTTAAGAACACCTTTTCAAACAACTGTTAAAGTGGGGTGATTGCAAGCGGAAACTGAAACCCAAGAGGAAAAGCAGACTTACTGGGTTTCTAAACTAATGGAACAAAGAATTTTGCATGACACACAGAATGCGTTTAAAAATTAAAATATAAAAAGATTAAACATTCGATAGCATTTTTTCAGGAAATCACAACACAAGTACATAAAATGAAGAAGATAAGAAAAAGAGAGAGTGGGTGGGAAGGATGAGAGGGCGAGAAAGAGGGGGGGGGGGGGGGGGGGGGGGGGGAGGGCACATGGGAAAAGGGAAAGTCAGGATTAGCTGGAAAAAATGGAAGCAACATAATAATAACAACAAAGACATTAACAACATGACCATCTAGTGACAAAAGTAAGCGACGAAAAAAACATATATAAGTTTTGGCCAGTCGGTCTTCTTCAGGCAGGACAAATAACATTTTGGAACAACGTGTCTCCAGGAATTTTGGCCCTTGGAACCCTGCTTTTTTTTGCTTTTTTTTTTTGTAAGAAAGAACACTTGCCAGCGGTTTTGTCCTATAACACACACAGCAAAAGAAAAATGTCTTAAAGATATTAAAAGTTTTTCTATTAACAGTGTGTGTGTGTGTGTGTGTGTGTGTGTGTGTGTGTGTGTGTGTGTGTGTAGATATAGTTGTTAGTCTCTTCTTGTGGTGGAAGCTTATTTGGACGAAGATTTTGTTTTGTGCCAGTCATGTTGCTGAATGATATATGCTCTCCCTTTGAGGAGGGAGCCTGTCTTTTGATGCTAAAGTAAGGATATTTGAACCACGCCCACGTTTATGGTGAGAAAGGTTTCCGCCAGTGCGAGGCTAAGTCTTGGGCATACGGCATTTTTTCCCTTGAGCCAAATTAGACTCCTCTACTTGAAGATGGCAGCGTCCTTAGCTGAACGGTCTGCGCGCCGGGACGTGGGAGTCAAACGTAGTCCTACTATTTTCTTTTGCGTGCACTGAGTCCAGTAATAACAAATTTCACTTTTCTCCTTTGGCCGTTGACGTAGCATTGCGCCAATGTCCCCTGTAATATGTATCAAAGTTGTTTTTTTGTTGTGTTTTTTTGATGAAGTACTATAGCAATGGTAGAGATGCTCCTCCCCCCCCCCCCCCCCCCCCCCCCCCCTCCCTACCATCCACCCAGAGTTTTTTAAAAGGATTTCCATGTGGCTGACGTTTGGGTACTTGTCGGGTTTTGTACTCGGAAGAGCTACGGGAAACGGAATAGCGGGTCGCTTCTGTGTATTGGATTTGTTTATGTGGGATGAATTAGTGGTATGTTAGTGTGGTGCAGAACTGCCAAATTGAATTGTAACTTAAGTTCAATTTAAGTTTGAATGCTGCGCTGCCGATTGGAGGTGGTGTGCGCTGGTGTGGGTGCAGGGAGTTTGGTTTGCTGTGTTTTCTCCCCATTCCAGGATCTCCGAAGATCCAACCCTGCTTGCACAGGCACACAGACCGGTCGTGTCACTCGACACCTGGGATCTGCTTTATCGCAGCCAGGGGTGTGAATCTGTGACATGGACAGAATCATCTCCGGAGTATTTCTGTGACATTTTTCTTCATTTCTTGGTGCATTCAGAACTGCTCCCTGACTGCAGGTCCGTCACTGCAATGTTGCAACACATGTTATAGATGTGCAATGTTGTGACACATGTTATAGATGTGCAATGTTGTGACACATGTTATAGATGTGCAATGTTGTGACACATGTTATAGATGTGCAATGTTGTGACACATGTTATAGATGCCCAATATTGTGACACATGTTGTAGATGCGCAATATTGTGACACATGTTATAGATGTGCAATATTGTGACACATGTTATAGATGTGCAATATTGTGACACATGTTATAGATGTGCAATATTGTGACATGTTGTAGATGTGCAATTTTGTGACACATGTTATAGATGTGCAATATTGTGACCCGTTATAGATGTGCAATGTTGTGACACATGTTATATATGTGCAATGTTGTGGCACATGTTATAGATGTGCAATGCTGTGACACGTTATAGATGTGGAATGCTGTGACACATATTATAGATGTGCCATGTTGTGACACATGTTATAGATGTGCAATGTTGTGACACATGTTATAGATGTGCCATGTTGTGACACATGTTATAGATGTGCAATGTTGTGACACATGTTATAGATGTGCAATATTGTGATACATGTTATAGATGTGCAATGTTGTGACACATGTTATAGATGTGCAATATTGTGACACATGTTATAGATGTGCAATGTTGTGAACATGTTATAGATGTGCAATATTGTGACACATGTTATAGGTGTGCTCCCGGCCACACTTCTCCCTGGGAGTAAATCTGTCATATGCGCAGAAGTATTCCCGGGAGCTGTTTCATGCATGTAATGGATCTACTCCCAGGGACCAGGTCCCACTGCTCAGAGACATTCCCATTGCCATTACGCACATAATCTCTGAACTCATTTTATCGCATGCTCACTCTGACTCTCCAAGTCACTCTACATTGTTGTCGCCAGTGTGACGTTACACAACGACTCCCTCTAGGAATGAACTTCCGGACGCATTTGCTTGTACAGATCCACCTCCCCGACATGAAAACAAACGACTCCCCACCTGCTGATCTTGTTGCACATCACTCAACCGGAGTCACGTCAAAACGACCACCCTCGTACCTTAAGCAAATTTACAAAGTTCATAGAGACAAAGCATCGAATTCTGCTTTTACCTAGACTTGACGAGAAAGTTGGTTTTCTTATTTGCATTTTTATTTACTTTTTTATATTAAAGACAGATTTTCTTCCTCTCGGTGACGGAACCAGGCACCCGTCTCCACGAATGATTTAAGTGACCTACCTAAAACCACTCCCAAGAGTAGATCTGCTTTTCGAAGACGCACTCCCTTTAAAGGGGAGGAAAAGACCTCTGTTATGCACTGAACAATCTCTGGGAGTAATTTGCTGACTTCCCCCTCCCCCATTTCTGTGTGCAGTCCGAGCTAGTGTGTGTGTGTGTGTGTGTGTGGTGTGTGTGTGTGTGTGTGCGTGTGTGTGTGTGTGGTGTGTGCGTGCGTGCGTGCTGCGTGCGCGCGCGCGCGCGCGCGCGCGCGCGCGCGTGTGTGTGTGTGTGTGTGTGTGTGTGTGTGTGTGTGTGTGCGTGCGGAAGCATTTGTTTGTACAGATCCACCTCCCCGACATGAAAACAAACGACTCCCCACCTGCTGATCTTGTTGCACATCACTCCACTGGAATCAGGTCAAAACGACGTGTGTGTGTGTGTGTGTGTGTGTGTGTGTGTGTGTGTGTGTGTGTGTGTGTGTGTGTGTGTGTGTGTCCATGCGTGCATTCCCGGAGTCATTCTGAGAACTTCACGATTCTTAAGTCGATATTTGCATAGAACTATTTCTTCAGGACACGGAAATGAACTCCCATACCACACACCATGGCATTAGAAAAAAGAAAAAAAAAAGATAGACCGTCAAACCTAAACGATCTGCATCCAGGTTTTGTAGTCCAGTGTCAGAAACCAGAATAATAGCACGCAATAATTAAAAAAAAATTCGATCACATTTGGAATTATTTGATTACCACATTTCCTTTGCTTTCTCACGACAATGGTAATTCGTTTCAAAACAAAGAAAACAATAAGGGTCAACTTACATTGAGACTTTACACCACTGGGACAACTAAGAATTCAAAAACTTCTTTGATTAGAGCATGTGGACTAGCTGACATATCATTTTCAAAAGAGCGTACAGTGTGTTCAGCCTGGTGTAAAGTGACAGGGCCGTTTCAAATATCCTGTTCCGCCTCTCTGAAAGTGTGCCACACTGTATGAGAACATGTTAGCATCTGAAGGCGACAACTGTTTTCACCTCTCTGAAAGTGTGCCACTCTGTATGAGAACATGTTAGCATCTGAAGGCGACAACAACTGTTTTCACCTCTCTGAAAGTGTGCCACTCTGTATGAGAACATGTTAGCATCTGAAGGCGACAACAACTGTTTTCACCTCTCTGAAAGTGTGCCACACTGTATGAGAACATGTTAGCATCAAAAGCGACAACACTGTTTCACCTCTCTGAAAGTGTGCCACTCTGTATGAAACATGTTAGCATCTAAAGCGACAATAACTGTTTTCACCTCTCTGAAAGTGTGCCACTCTGTATGAGAACATGTTAGCATCTAAAGGCGACAATAACTGTTTTCACCTCTCTGAAAGTGTGCCACTCTGTATGAGAACATGTTAGCATCTAAAGGCGACAATAACTGTTTTCACCTCTCTGAAAGTGTGCCACTCTGTATGAGAACATGTTAGCATCTAAAGGCGACAATAACTGTTTTCACCTCTCTGAAAGTGTGCCACTCTGTATGAGAACATGTTAGCATCTAAAGGCGACAATAACTGTTTTCCTCGGAACAACAGCTATGATCCATGAGGAAAATAATGAAAGAGGGAACAGATTACATTCCAGGATCTCAACTATTCTCCTATGGATTACAACTGGCTTACCTATTTTCTTAAGAGTCACAATTGTTTTCCCTATTTTCACATGGATAATAACTATCATCCTTGGTGTTGAGGTGGGGGTGGGGGGTGGGGGGGGGGTCGGAGGAAAACGGGTATCATCACGTGGAAAACAACGTTAATGTGGTAAACAGTTATGTCGCTGTTGACCATGGCAAATATAACTGGAGTTGGCAAAATATGAAAAATAATTGTGATTCCTAAGATCGCAACAGTTTTCTTATTTTTGTCGTTTTCTCCTAGGAAAATAAGTTCTTTTTGTGGGTCCTCCACCACCCCCGCCCCCCACTTTTTTCACATTCTTTCTTTTTTTTGTGGAGCCTCCATCCTCCTATATTTCCACGCTCTCATACACTCTTTTTTTCTCTCTTAAGGACTCTTTCACACCATCCATAGTCTGTGTGTGCCATTATCGACGGACATTCGTATGCTTATTTTAACGGTCTTGCATGTAATACAAACTGTCTAGGTTTGTGTTTTAATGTGTGGTGTGTTGACACTCACTCTCTGTGATGTTTCATGCATTCAATCAAACCAACAATAAAAAAGGGAAAAAATGCAAGTGGCAAAGACTGCAGTTCTAACATGAAATACACAGTAATGTTTTCATGTGCGTTCCTCGAAACTGCAGTTACACCATCCTTTGTATGTACAGAGTAGGGAGCATCATTAAAGTGATACACGCACTTTGATGTCTCAGCATCACCACAGAGTAAAACACATACGTGTCATGACTTTCTCATACACCCAGTCACTTTGTTCCTATACTTCGTGAATCGACAGGATGAAGTTAGCAGTAGAAGGGCATCTGGGAGCATGACCTTGACGCAACCTGGCCCCCTTTGAGTGTAAAGAGTTCAGGGCCGAAACACTTGTCTGACGGAAGAGGGAGGGAGTCTTCTCTGAAGATCTTCTGTCTGAGGGAAGAGGGAGGGAGTCTTCTCTGAAGATCTTCTGTCTGAGGAGGGAGTAAGGGGGGAGGGAGTCTTCTCTAAGATCTTCTGTCTGAGGGAAGAGGGAGGGAGTCTTCTCTGAAGATCTTCTGTCTGAGGGAAGGGGAGGGAGTCTTCTCTGAAGATCTTCTGTCTGAGGGAAGGGGAGGGAGTCTTCTCTGAAGATCTTCTGTCTGAGGGAGGGGGAGGGAGTCTTCTCTGAAGATCTTCTGTCTGAGGGAAGGGGAGGGAGTCTTCTCTGAAGATCTTCTGTCTGAGGGAAGGGGGAGGGAGTCTTCTCTGAAGATCTTCTGTCTGAGGGAAGGGGAGGGAGTCTTTTCTGAAGATCTTCTGCCTGAGGGAAGAGGGAGGGAGTCTTCTCTGAAGATCTTCTGTCTGAGGGAAGGGGGAGGGAGTCTTCTTTGAAGATCTTCTGTCTGAGGGAAGGGGGAGGGAGTTTTCTCTGAAGATCTTCTGTCAAGCTGTCCGTAGAGTTTCTTCCGACTTCCCGAGCAAAGATGTCCGACCCTTGCAGTTTCTTTTTTTTTCTGCCACATCACATTCCTTCTAAAAGACAAATCTGGCAGTAATGGATTGGTTCGTTTCTCCTTTCAGCCGGTGCACATGACAGGCCTTAACTGATGCTCAGCTTGACCTTTGACACCATCTTCACATTGCTGCTCGGTTTCACTGCCGCTAGTCTCAGGGACACCATAGAAGAGAGAGAGAGAGAGAGAGAGAGAGAGAGAGAGAGAGAGAGAGAGAGAGAGAGAGCGAGAGAGATACAGACAGACAGACAGACAGGGAGGCAGGGAGGCAGACAGTCAGCGAACCAGATATAAATGTAAGAAGTCGGTTACATTGACCGCATTCTTGTTTCCTTCAAAAGAAGGTCGTTGACCTTCTTCCCCGGATCAAGGACGCAGCACGTTGTTGAGATTACCGATAATTTCGTCTACAAATCAGAGGCCGTTACGTTTCATAGCGCATGGTACAAAATACAGAAACCGAAATACACCCTTCGTGACCTATAGTTTTCACAGATAACACTGAGAGAATCTGAATCAGAATCTACGTCGTCGATAGCTTGTCAAGTCTTTGTATTTTGTCTCTGTCTCTTATATTGATACACATTCATATGTGTCGAGAGCTAAACTGTTTTGTCGAAGTCTGTAAACTTCCAACCAATTGGTATGTTACCAGACCGTTATCGCCGCCGCCTTTCCCCCCAAACCTCCATATTTCAGCCCCCCGGCTCTTCTTTCCACCCCACCCTCTACACATTTTTATACACTCCTCTCGGCCGCCCCCTATGAGTCCTTCTCTCCTTTGTGTAACTGTCAATCCATTTCTCTCTCTCTCTCTCTCTCTCTCTCTCTCTCTCTCTCTCTCTCTCTCTCTCTCTCTCTCTCCTCACGCAGAGAGACCACACACGCGGATGCACGTGTGCACACGCACACACAGAGGAGATTCTGGAGAACTGTATGTTTCCTTTGACACCGAGAGAATGGCCAAAGATGTAGAGTGGATATCTTTTGTTTTTTCTCTGTTGGCTTTTATTGATTTATTTTACTTCGTTTCATTTTATTCATTTTGTTTTGTGGTTCTGATCGCTGGCAAGTGTGTGTGTGTGTGTGTGTGTGTGTATGTGTGTGTGTGTGTGTGTGTGTGTGTGTGTGTGTGTGTGTGTGTGTGAGCGTGCACGCGCGCGCATGTATGCATTTATTTCTGTGCTTGTGTGTACGTAAATATGTGTGTGTGTATGTTTGTGCGTGCGCGCGCGTGCGCGCATGTGTGTGTGTGTGTGTGTGTGTGTGTGTGTGTGTGTGTGTGTGTGTGTGTGTGTGTACGTGCACGTGTCTGCGCGCGCGCGTATGTGTGTGTGTGTATGTGTGTGTGTGTGTTTGTGTGTGTGTGTGTGTGTGTGTGTGTGTGTGTGTGTGTGTGTGTGTGTTCACGCGCAGGCGCGCTGCTTGCTTTGTACTTGACAATCAGTTGGAATGTTATTTCTAGGCTTTATCCTTTTTGGCGATATCTTATACTATGGGCCAAAACTCCTGTGAATTTATAGATGCTACTAAATGTTTATATTCACGCCTGGCTATTACATGCACGATTCTATCAGTGTCTTTTAACATACGGCGACTTATTCTCAGTTACCTCCTAACCTTTCTTTTATTAAGAACACATTCTTGACCATACCAGTCCCTTGACACTGTCATGACCTTGTATATGTTTTTTCATGTATTCAGCACATTCCATTATACATTCGATAAACATATTTAGTGCATCATTAATATCAGCAATCTATTAAACTTAAGGCATTATCAATGCATGTACTCGCTTTTACATCACATAAGGTTTTACAAAACAAAGAAGCGCATTCATCGTTCCGGACATTTTTTTTCTGTAATATCACCTTGACCTTTTTTGGCTCATGTCTACTGTGTTTCCTCAAGAGTAAAGAACGTGAAGTGATGCAGGAAAATGATCAGAATCTATACGTTCTACAACTGGTTACTCACAAACATGGCATAAAAGAGCTAAAAGTTCATTTGACAATATGAAATAGTCATTGACACTGCTACAGTAATTAAAAACAAATGTATAGCAACCTTTCAGATCGCCTTTATATACACCATTTAGGATACAAAAGTTCAAATCAGTGCACGTTTAATAACGCTGTCCTATAGTTGTTTAGATTTGTATCTTGAGAGCATCGATTAATGCTGAGAGACTGGCTATCGTACCATGTATCAAAAACACCAAATCCGGACACATTCTGAGAGATAGTTGTAGTTCTACTATTGAGGTCACCGTTAAGAATAATATAAAACATCATTTGTTATCCATAGGTCAGTCAAACATTCTTTCAGAGAACTAATACCATTATCTACATCAAAACAGACGTAAAAAGGAGAACCTTCTGGAGAATGTACGAGCAAACATACAAAATATCCTTGTCTGTGCCAAACAAGAATTTTCAGTCAAGCAGACAATTAAATTTGGATTATTTAACTCAATCAGTCGAACAAAGGGGATGAATTCTTTCTTTTCTTTTTTAGACAAATTGCACCTCCAGATCGTCTCCCTTGTCACGTAAATTTGATTGTAGGCAAACAAAATATTTTGTACCCAATGAACAAATCATTACAAAATTCCTCAATAAATGTCTCTGTTTAAAAAAAAAAAAAAAAAAAGCAATGTCAAACCGACAAAGAAATGACATAAAATCGGCATCAACAAGCTTTGACATTTAACCATTTACATTCCATGTTAAGAAGGCGAACGGTTTATGTACAATAGAAGAAATCGTGTTTTCCGTGTATGCACACATGGAACGGTGGACAGCTCTGCCAAACAAGCTTGCCTCAACGAGCAATGTTCCCGTGAGACACGTCACCAGTGACCGAGAGGTCTACCGGTGTTACGTCACTGAGGTTCTCATTTCCCGTGCTATAATCTATATCAAGTGGCCGGCCGACTCCCTGTCTTGATTCGTTCAAGTGGCCATGGATATCAAGGAAATACTTTTTGCCATCGATAATTAAATGGTCAAAAATCATAGACGCCTTTTTTTCCCCGTCAGCTCTTGCCTTTTGCAGATGGGGAGTGAGACCACGTCTGATTTCCCTGACTCGAAAAGAGAAATCCTTTCCAACAAAAATCTTAATGCCCTTCGATTTCACTGTGGCCTTGAGAATGTTGAGCTTATCTTTGCAAAATGAGCAACAGACTACGATGGGAAAGTCAGGTTTTGTATTAAGCCTGTAGTCATGGTCAAATTCGATTTCCGTGCTATGTCCAACCTGTCAGAAATCAGGTCGAGTACTTTCCCTTTCCCCTTACAACTGAGATTGGTGTCTGGGAATATCATTATTAAAAAAAAAAAAAAAAAAAAAAAAAAAAAAGATTATTGCAATTGGACCGACATTCCAAATCATCAGTTTTTCTTTCTGATTGCTCTACTTTAGCTGAAAGCTCAGAATGTTTCTTTGCCAGGTCCAAGCTTTCTTTTCTCAAATTTCCCACCTCCTCCCGCAGACCATCAAAACCACTATGCATGGCAGCAAACTGATCTCGAAGGTCCTTTAGGCTGTTTTCCATTTCCGTAAACTTACAGTCCAGCTTGTTCATGACGTCTGCTATGGTGGGTTGCAGAGGAGAAAGCAGAGTCGTCTGCCCGGCGTCCAGAGAAGCCCCGGTTCTGTCCGTGCTGGTCCTTCGTCGTGTCGTAGCATTCTGGCTGTTCAGCCTTGACTGCTGCAAGCTGGTGGGTCCAGGGTTCTGCTCGATGTCCCCGCGGTGAAGAAGAGCAAACTGCTCCAGAACAACAGAGTGAGGAGCAAGCCTAAAGTGACACCGGCAGCTCTGGTTCGCAAGGTCACCACGGCAACTCGTTTTTCAGTTTTCTCTGTGGCCCTTTTCAACATGAAGTTGACGTAAATAGGCAAAAAGAAGCGACAGGATGCCCTGAAGACGTGGGATGCTAAAGGCATGGTGTCTTCAGTACTTGATGACGGACGTACAGCGTCCTGCTCAACTTCAGTCGTCCAACGTTGACAAAAACAATGAGACAGTGTCAACAGCGATCTGCACGCTACAAGCCACGGTTCATGCCCCTGAGAGAGAGAGAGAGAGAGAGAGAGGAGAGAGAGGAGAGAGAGAGAGAGAGAGAGAGAGAGAGAGAGAGAGAGATGGTTTAATGTTCAAAATAACTAGACTCTTAACATTTCCGTTAAATACAAATAGCATACAATCAAAATACATCATGCACGGACTCTGCGAGAGAGAGAGAGAGAGAAGAGAGAGAGAGAGAAGAGAGAGAGAGAGAGAAGAGAGAGAGAGAGAAGAAAGGAGAGAAGAGAGAGAGAGAGAGAGAGAGAGAGAGAAGAGAGGAAGAGAGAGGAGAAGACAGACAGACAGACAGACAAACAGACGGAGACAAAGACAAACGCACGCTTGCAAACACACACACACACACACACACACACACACACCACACACACAAAACACACACACACACACACATCCCCCTTCCCCCCCCCTCCTCCTCCCCCCACCACACACACACACACACACACACACACATCAGTATTGTTAGACAAGAAAGAATAAATAAGATTATGGATCAGAAAAAAGTATGGTCCTGAGAGATGACCCTAGGGAAGACAAAGAATCAAAGTTATCGATAGAAAGAAGATTTGTTCCAAGCGGGGAGGAGGAGTGAGGGTAGCGAAGGAAAGGAGGAAGGGGTGTGTGTGAAAGAGAAAGAACGTTCTCCGATAGCCTTGATTGAATACAAGGGATGTGAAGGAGATGAGTACCGGCTGATGAATGCATGGGTCGGACAGGGCACACCACTAGAGAAAAAATAGTTACGACGAAACTTGACCGTTCAGGAACTCACAGTCGATCAAAGACGATATATAATTAGTACGTTTTTCAATACGAAGCCAGTGAAGAGCACGAAACCTAGGAGACATCTGAGAGGATATAGAGTATCTGAAAAGTCGTCTGGCAGCATTATTCTGTCCGTTCTTTAACTGGCAAAAGAAGGAAGAAAGGAAGAAAGAAAGAAAGAAAAAGAAACGATTCAGACAGCCGACAAGAAAAGAGGAGTATTCTGATCGCGTACTCCGAAAATCCCGAACCAGCTAACAAGGCGGAAGTCCAAATAACATACACATCCCGAAACCCCGAACAAACTTTCTGTCCACACTCTATCACTGCCAACAGTTTTTTCGCAGATTACGCCTTGCAGCACATTTTCAGGACTAGTGCCCTCTCTCTACAAGTACAAACAGCAATGATATCGCTCACGTCTTCCCAAAGAAGCGTGGAACATGGACACCCAAACCAGGAGAATTCTCTTCCCTAGATCATTACATTGACAAGTGCACGCAGGAAATCCTACAACTAAGCTTCCAACCTCTGAAACACTCCAACTTGTCCGATGATGAGTGGAAGGCATTGCATGATTTGAAGAAAAGAACAGATGTGGTAATCAAACCTGCCGATAAGGGTGGTGCGATAGTGGTGTGCAAAGGGACTACTATGAAAAGGAAGTTTAAAAAAACAACAGCTATCCGACACGACTTTCTACACCCCATTGAAGAAACCAACAGCAAAAGAGGACAATGCCCTTGTAAGGAAAATTGTCAATGAAGCAATTGCATCAGGCTATCTCCCAACTGAAGCCTCAAGACTTGTGGTTCGAGAACCCAGGGAGTCCAAATTCTACGCCCTTCCAAAAATTCACAAGCCCAACAACCCAGGACGTCCCATTGTATCTGCCTGTTCCTGCCCGACCACTCTCATTTCGCAGTTTATTGACACTCCCCTGCAACCACTTGTTACCTCTCTGCCAACCTTTGTCAAGGACACCAATCACGCCCTTCAACCGCTCGACCAATTCCGTTTCCCACCAGATGGATCTGACTGTTTCCTTTTCACCATGGATGTCACTTCCTTGTACACAAGCATCCCCCACAATGAGGGTCTACAGGCCATAAAACACTTTCTAGGGAACAGCACCTTTGACACTGACATCACAACCATCCTGAGGCTGGCGGAGCTGGTTCTGAAACTGAACAGTTTCTGTTTTGGTGATTGTCACTTTGTCCAAACTAGAGGGGTGGCTATGGGCACCAAGATGGGGCCGAGTTATGCATGTCTCTTTGTGAGTTTCATTGAGGAGCAGATACTCTCCTCATACCCTGGACGCATCCCTCCATTCTTCAGACGCTTCATTGACGACATCATAGGTGTCACCACAAGCACCAAGGCTGAACTTCTGAATTTCATACACTTTGTGTCTTCTTTCCACCCAGCCCTGAAATTCACCTACACCATCTCTGAAACAACTGTGTCTTTTCTAGACATCCAAGTGTCCATCACCAGCACAGATCAACTGAAAACATCATTGTTCTACAAAGAAACTGATTCACGCTCTTACCTAAAGTTCACATCCAGCCACCCACAGTCTACCAAGTAGAGTATCCCTTACTCTCAATTCTGTTGCCTCAGAAGACTGTGCAGCAATGACGATGACTTCAGACTGCAGGACAACTGAATGTGCTCCTTCTTTAGAAAGCGAGGATACCCTGAAGCAGTTATCATTGATGACGCCAATCGTGCCCTTCGCACCCCCCCCCCCCCCCCCCCCCCCTGTTAACGACCAATCTGTCGCTCCTGTCCAATTTGTCGCCCAGCGACAGATTGGTCTTCAAACCAGAACCAATCTATCGCCCAGGCGACAGATTGGTCTTCAACACCAGGACCAATCTGTCGCCGGGCGACAGATTGGGCCCGGGTGTTGCATATTTTGATGGGATAGACCTTATAGGGAAGACATCAGATTGAAGAGGGAATATTTGAGCGGATAGAAAACACAATCATCATGTACCCTCTATCTCTCACTAAACGATTGGGGCACCACAACTGTCTGAACCACGTCTGTCTGAATTGTCCCAGTAAGAAGTGGTTCATGTGAAACGTTAACATGACCAAAGCAAGCCTCACATCAAATTTGAAGATAAAAGTGCCTTTCATATCACACCAAGCATGTAATAGTTTGATTGTTTTATTAACATTTGGAGGGGTGGTGAAGTTATGATTGTGACTGGTTTGCATTGTTCAAATGCTTCCAGCTGTTGCACGACAATGCCCTAACAATGCGTTGCTATAACACGGCGATGCCTTTGTTGTTGTTGTTTTTTTTATTCATCGTTTACTGCCACTGTCCGATATAATAGACTCTATATGGCCTAGGCCTACACCTTTTTTATATTTGTGGATATCTTCTTGTGGAAATTCTCTCGTGCATCAGAATATGAAAATAAATATCTGTAAAAGATTTCTAATCTCAATTTTCAAAGAAAACGGCCTCTGTACATCGTTACTGACCAAATGATCCACAGTGTGTGACACTCAGTAATATCCGTGAGACAGTAGGTCTACGATCCTATCTCTATAGGAAATGTGGACCTAAGACCCATTGTTCATTTACACAGTAAAATTCGGTTTATATTAACTCCAGATAAATTTCAATTCCCAGATAATTTCAAGTCATCAACTGCCTATGTCAAGTTTACTCAACAATAAAGGGACGTAACTCAGACAACTCTTACTCTTTTATTCAAAGAGATAAGAACACACTGCTTGACATCAGCACAGGGGGTATCCTTACCATTAATCACAAAGTCATTTGGTTGCCTGCGGAGTCGAGAACAGGGCGTTTTCCTAGTGTTTTATATCTTAAAAATTCATTTTCATAAAACATGCTTGGCGGTGAAAGGGTTTTAAGTACCGGCCAGAGTTCTTCTTTCTCGCTGTTAATTGAAATTTGGTTCATTTGAATTATTGGTTAGCTGCAAGTGAGATCTTGGTCCCAACGAAACTAAACCCCAGTTAATTTCAAGCGCTGGATTCAACACATTTTTTTTTCCAAAAAGAAGATAATTAAAAAAAATGTGTGCTTGCTTAATTCAAAACAAACACACTTCCACTCTGTTCCCCCCTTCCCCCTACCCACCCCACATCCACTCTCTGTCTGTCTGTCTGTCTGTCTATCTGTCTGTCTCTCTCTCTCTCTCTCTCTCTCTCTCTCTCTCTCTCTCTCTCTCTCGTCTCAATATTCTGTCTGTCAAACATTTTTTTTTAAATATGGAATTGGCATCAAACTGATCACTGGTCATTGTCACTGACCACTGCAACAACACTCTGTCTGTCAAACATTATTTTAAAATATGGAATTGGCATCAAACTGATCACTGGTCATTGTCACTGACCACTGGTCATCTAAATTGCAAGAAGCACGGAAATATTCATATAATTAACAGTAAGCAATTACGTTTTCCAAACTGGTCACTGGTCATTGTTGCTAACCACTAGTCATACTTCGTTTTAAGAAGCATATACACCCTATAACACATCAATACAGAATGAGATAGTGAAAATATGAAACTGACATAAAACTGACCACTAGTCTTTCTTGCAGACCACTGGTCTTCTGCATTAAAAAAGAAAGCATTAAACATATCAATATGGAGTGAACTCAGGAAAATATTAAATTTACATGAAACTGACCACTGGTCAATCTTGTTGACCACCGGACATCTGTATTGTAAACTGTACAGAAGCGTTTTTAACATACCAATATGCAGTGAAATAGTGAAAACGTGAAATTTTCATGAAGGTTGTGAATATTATAAAATTACCATTAGAGCATACATTTGGATTTTACAATAAACTGAGCTACTTCGTGGTCACCCCATTCGATAGGGAGAGTATTGGACAGGTAACGTTTATGGCCAATGTTTAATACCATGTCCATATAAACTTACCAAAACAACATAAGCAACATTTTTGTGTGTTTGCCTACTTTCCAGCGTGAATTATATTGTTCGGATTTGATCACTAGTTGATTTAACTACTTGACACTTGCATGTTTTGATTTTCTGATTGATTATGCACTCTGAAGATTTCTCAATGTGACCATTCAATAGAAAAACAACAATAAACTCCTGTCTCATTCCATCACTTTTTATTAGATTTTATTATCATTTGGCTCTTAGTTTGATGTTAAGGAAAGACAAAAAACTAAAAACGAAATTGAAAATAAATAAATAAATGAAAATATGGGGCACTTCCCACACTTTCTCTCACAATCGGAGAAAGGGTGCGGGCGCCCTCATACTTTCTCTCACATGGGAGAAAGTGCGAAAGGGGAAGGACCACACTTTCTCGCAATCCCGCACTTTCTTCTTAAGTGAGAGAAAGTGAGCCACCACACTTTCTCCTAAAGTGAGACAAAGTGTGGGAATGAGAGAAACTGTGGCCCAACATCACTTATTGAGTTGAGAGCAAGGTAAGCTGGCGACAAATTGGCCAAGGGGCGGCAGATTGGACAGTGAAGTGCGACCCAATCTGTCGCCCTCAAAAACTTAGAATGGGCGACAGATTGGTCCTGGTGTTGAGGCCCAATCTGTCGCCTGGGCTACAAATTGGTCCTGGTGTTGAGGCTCAATATGTCGCCGGGCGACAAATTGGGCAGAGGCGACAGATTGGTCGTTTACAACCCCCTCTCAGAACAAAGATCAGTCAGACCGACCAGTCCTAACCCTGACCTACCATCCACACAACCTCCCAGTTAAAAACATCCTAGTGGAAAAACTTTGACATCCTGCAGAAAGACGCCAAACTCAAGTCCACCTTCAGTGTCTGAAATTTCAGCCGAATTCCGTGCATCAACTTCCGTTGAAGTCAGCCAAAAGACAATCAAGCGAAATCTGCGTGGACTTGGCCATTCAAAGCATCCCCCCCCCCCCCGCCTCCCCCACACACACACACACAGTGAAGAAACTAGTCATCAAGGAAATGAACAGAAAGAAGCAACTGCAGTATTGTAGGATGAAACTTCACTGGACTGTGAACGATCAGTGGAAGAATGTTATTTTCAGTGATGAAATAACCGTTGTGATCAAACCCAATGGACGTGTAAAACTATGGAGGAAAGTCGAAGAGAAGTGGTCAGTGCTTTCTCTGTGCAGCGTCCATCTTGGCCCGAAGACTACATTGAAATCGATGGTATGGGGATGCATTTCGTATGACAGAGTTGGTCCACTGGTGTTCGTGGAAGGCAGTATGAACACTCAGAAGTACACTGATGTGCTGGAAAACAACTTTCTGCTGTTTGTTGCCGACCACTACTCAAACAAACGTTGGTACTGCAAGATGACAACGCCTCTATTGACCACTCGGCTCACACTGAGACATGAAAGCGACAGCACAGAGTTCCCGTGTTTTTCTGGCCTCCTCAAAGTCCAGATCTAAGTCCGATCGAGAACGTGTGGCAAGTCCTCAAGACACGTGAAAATTTTTTTTAACACACACACACACACACAATTCGCCGCGGTCGCAGATCTTCGCTGTGCACTCACCACTCGCTGGAATCAACTGGCTGTTGTCTACCTCCGCTCCCTCTACGACTCTTTCCCAAGACGCTGTCAGTATGTTTCGAGTCGGAAGGGTCACATACCAAGTACTAGCAGGTTCTGTTCAGCCTTAAGGTAAGAATAACAAGTTTTCAGGAACAGGTACCTGTAGGTAGTCAGCGCCGGAAATGCCGAGAAGGGACAGACTTTTGTCCCATGTGTGTACTTTGCCGATCTTTGGTTCAGACTGCTTCAAAATTTAAAAAAGGAGTAGGGACTGTTTTGCACAATTCTATGCAGGTTAATTCTCAAATAACACAAATGCCAGACAGATAGATTCATAGATAGATAGATAGATAGATAGGCAGAGAGAGAGAGAGAGAGAGAGAGAGAGAGAGAGAGAGAGAGAGAGGAGAGAGAGAAGATGTTAATCATTTTGTTTGAAAACCTAAAACACAGTTCTAGTTGCAAAACACAGTACAATTTTTTTTTAAAAACACACACATCAACCCAGCTCAATGGCTTCATTATTTGTATTTATTCTTCAAAAGAACAGAAGCATCCAATTACAGCTAAAAGTTTGTGGGCTTCGTGTGAGAAGTCTGCAGTATTTCGCCCATTAATATACATATATGTAGCACGAAAATGGATTGCAAAAAAAAAAAAAAGGAAGATAAACCAGTCATGCAGATCTGAAAGTCCCTTTAGAGTATCATCCACGCAAAATAACATCAGTCAAAATTACGACGTAAGAACTAGCAAATCTGCTAAAAAGAACAAAATTGTTTACACATGTATACTCAGTGTTTTCTTTCGTCGTTTAAGTTTAAAATGCATTCTCCCGCTCTCTCACACACACACACACACACACGACTCACAGAAGTGCCCCTCCCTCTCTCTTACCCGCCCACATCTTTTATCTCAGTAGCCCCTTCTCCTTTCCCTGTATATTCCTCTCCCCCCCTTCCCCAATCCTATCCAAAGCCTCCTCACCCTCCTTCGCTCTCTCTCTCTCTCTCTCTCTCTCTCTCTCTCTCTCTCTCTCTCTCTCTCCACTACTACAACCATCACCACCACCACCACCACCGTCGTCAGGTAGATGATCATCACAGGTCTACCGCGAGTAACGCTTGTGGCTCGCTAAGCTGTACTGACTGCTAACACCTGATACAATGCTGGGCATAGACATGGTAGTTCCTGTGGCTTCAGAATCGTACGAGCCTCTTGAAGTTCCTGTCGTTGATGTGTCGAACGAGTTCCTCTGCGTGCTCTCGCTCATCTCGCTCTCACTCTGAGTGTCCCAGTCGTATTGGTCGCCTCTGACTCTCTGCTTCCTAGACTGACTGAAGACTGCCCGGCGCTATAACCGGAAGCGTAAGAGGACACTGCGCTTCTTCCGGTGGAAGACGCGGCGCTGCCCGGCAGGTCCTTGACTGACAGGCGGATGCGCATGTTTGGGGGGCCGCGTCTTTTCTTCCTTTCCCGGAACCGCCGGACAACTACGGCTGAAAAAAAAGCAGATGTGTATTCTTTCTTTTTTTCTAAGAAAAAGAAATGAAGTTGTTCTGTTTATTTCTGTGTTTTTCTGTGGGAAAAGAGGTTCTTCTCTTCATTTTTTTTCGCCTCAGGCCTTCGTTTTACTTACACCATGGATACGACCATAGCACCTCCACCAACGTAGTTACGTATTCATCTGTGTTTGTTGGTCGTTTGTCTGTCTCTCAGCAACATTACATGCAAACTATGCGACTGATTTAACTAAACTCGATGGACACACGGAATGTGACGCAAGCACAACTCCAGGCAGTGTTGGAGCGGATCTGGGTCAAAGAGCAGATTCCAACGAAACGAATGAACGAAATTTGTTTAATGAGGGAAAAGAATAAGCACATGGCAGGCTTGTTTGCATCTTGCCCTCAAAAATGAAAAAGAAACATTTCAAACACAAAAGCCACCCTCCACACCCCAACCATTAACCAAACACCCGCCTGTCGCACAATCCTTTCCAAGCACTCTACACACCCAATGATAATGATGACAAATACCCAATAATAGCAATAACAATAGTAATGAATGATAATGATTAAAAATGATAACATTGCAATTCAAATATAACAACATGCGCACATACATACATATGCATTGTCAAACATCTATCGAATAGCATGATCTGAAAAAGATAGAAATACAGAACACATAATGATCACAAATAGAAATCAGCATGATAGTGAATCAATATTAAAACCAAGAATCTGTTCCGGAAGGTGGCGTACAGCACACATTTTTTGCGCCCTCCAGATACGCATGCAATTCCCTTTCCCTCTATCCCCCGTTCTCTGCAAACAATTCCATCCTCGCCCTCGTCACAAACACCCCACCTCACCCCATCTACCCCTCCGTTCACAACCAACCCTTCTCAAACAGAGAGAGAGAGAGAGATGCCGGATATAAAAGTAAATATTCACTGATCATAAGGATCAGGAGATACTGTTCATATATTACGTCATAAGGTGTGTTTAATATTTGTTTTTAAAGACTCGGAGGCTTGTATTTACATCAAATGAAGTTATAACAGAATTCCATAAGCAGCCACCAGAGTACAACAAGCTCGATTTAAACAGATCTATTCTCGGAAGAGGTACTTTTATCGTGTAAACATGACGAATCTTCATTTCGAATCTATTTGTCAAAGCCATAGGGGCACGGTCGGACATTTTATTAAACATAATGATAGCTTTGTTGTAAACTAGTTTCCATTTTAGAGGCAGAATTCCTAAATGTTTATATTCTGAGAAAGTAGGGAGGAGGACTTCAGGAGGATCAGTTTAATGGCACGTCTATGTAAACTGAATAAAGGTTTTTGAATATTATCACTAGCGGAATCCCATATTGTTGAGGCATAGTTTATGTAAGATTCAACATAGGCATGAAAGAACAACTTACGGCTATGTTGATCTAAAAAGTGTTTCAGTCTGGAAAGCTGGTAAATCTTTCTGGACACATTTTTACATAATAAAGCGATATGATTCGACCATGACAGGTTGTTATCAATAATAACACATAGGATTCATATGGTGATCAACTTCCTCGAGATTTTCTCCATTAATACAAAGGTAATTATTGCTACAAGAAAGATTTTGACGTTTTTGTCTGGTAGTAATTAATAAGTATTTAGTTTTTTGGGGGTAGAGTCGCATATGATTAAGTTCAGACATTCAAATAACTTGTTGATACTTCTTGTGAGGAGATAAAAATGCTATCTAATCTATCGTGACAAGTGTGGATAGGGTTTATCATTGGCAAACATCTCACTAAGTTGTAAAAAACAGAGGTAGATCGTTTATATATAGAGAAAATAGTATTGGACCAAAGACTGAGCCTTGAGGGACGCCATACTTAACAGGTAGAATGGAAGAATTTGATCTATTTACCGAAACCACTGTTTCCTGTCTGAGAGAAATAAAAGATAGAAGTTCCAAAGCGTTGTCAGTTAGGCCATAGATTCTTCAATTTCTGAAGTAGAAGACTGTGGTCGACGACATCAAATGCTTTCATAAAGTCTACTACTAGAACACCTGTAATTTTATTATTGTTTATGTTAGTGAGCCACTGGTCAACAAGATTAGTTAATGCTGTGTGACAAGAATGGTCCTGAATCCGGACTGGTTTGGATGAAACAGATCGACGGAGTTGAAATGATTAAGAATGTGTTTGTTTATATGATCTTCCAAAGGTTTAGAGAGTATAGACAAAATGGAGATGGGTCTATAATTTGAGGGATCAGCATAGTCACCTGATTTATAGATGGGTATAACTTTAGCAACTTTAAAAGCTTTTGGAATATTATTTTTTGCAATGTTGTAGATGTGAGTAAGCGTTTCGGCGATTACTGGGGCTGACAATTTCAAGATTTTCCCATCAATGCCATCAAGACCACTTGTGTTACTTTGTTTTAGGCTACTAAGAGATTTATACACTTCATGCACACCCATAAATGTTATATTTGAAAAAGAGGATATATTTCTAGAATTGCAAAGTCCTGAAGAATATCGAATTTATTTTCTGACGTTCTGTTGATTTTTATTGTTGAGTTAGCTATGTCACAAAAATGTGTATTCAAGACATCAGATGATAAATCTTTTGGCGAGATAGTATGACCTTTAACATTTTTATTAGTAAGCTCGTTTATCGCTTTCCAAATAGATCTGCTATCTGCTTTGGAAGAAATAACGCGCGCACCACACACACACACACACACACACACACACACACACACACACACACACACACACACACACACACACACGCACGCACGCACGCACGCACGCACCGCATGGCACACTTTTTAGATTTTCAGTTCATATAGAAAATCTTGCTCTCACAGTGAAATTCAGTGCACCATTTGATACGCATTATAACTATTCCAATATATCCATACTAATCACAAATGCGTATTGACACATGGAGCCTCGTACAACAACAGGAATAGTTTAATGGTTGAACTAGGGATGATTAGGCTGATAAATAGTTCAATGTTGGCTCGCCAGTATTTGCGACGCCATTTGTAGCAGACGTTCTGTAAAGGGGTGAAGTTGTTCAGGTCTAATTTGAAGGACGGGGGGATTTCTGATTTCTGGATACTGAGCCACGAAAGGATTGACTTTTAGTCTGCTGTCAGTTGACACAGAATCACGTAAGTTACTTTTTGGAGAATGTTCGGGAAAGAAAGTTGGGGGGTAGTTAGGAGGAGCAAGGGATTGTACCACTCTAGGATGTGAATTTGGCACAAGAGGGGGGTATTGATCACAAGATCTGAAAGAAGTGGGGAGTTGTGATGTCGGTCCTGAATTGTGGAATTCCTGGTTGTGTGCGGTGAATGCAGGAGGGGGGGGGGGGGGGGGGGGGGGGGGGGGGGGGTTGAAGTCTGAAAATCTGGGAGGATAAATTGTATGGGACTGGCTTGACTGAGTGTACCTTCGGGGACCAGTTCTACTGGACCTTAGGCGATTTAGGAGTATTCTATCTTCGGCCTGTTTACGCCACAGAGCTTTGATATTTTCAGCTATTTTAGCAGTACCCCTGGGGCTAGGATGCTTCATGTCTTTGTACAGACTTGTATCAGAAGAAAACATGGGGAAATGATCAATGAAAATAACCTTATTCTTTTCACACACATCTTTTAAGTTTGAATTCGATGGAATTATAGTATTATTAAAATCGTGTTTGCCTCTGGCAGGAAGTATTGAGCTAAACGCCACACGTGCCTGTGGGAAAGTTTTCAGAAGCAGGGTGACAAGATCATTCCACATACACACACAACTGTATCTGGTGTGATAGGTCCAGAGGGGCATGAATTGATGCCAACATGGATAATTACATCTTTAATGTTAGGAGTAATTGGAACTAAACGAGGCCATCTGTGTAAGTCATTAATCGACATACCTGGTACACAAATCTTAAACATAGTATCACCTCTTGGTGCCAGCCTTTTAGGATTTATAAATGGAATGACAGAGTCATCGATTAACAACATTGTGGCTCTTTCGGGGATGGACATTTGGTTTCATGTTTCTTGAGGTGAGGATTTAGAAACGTTGTTAGTTGAATGTTTTTGTTTGTCTATATTTGGTGAACTCATCCCTAATGATTGACAGTGGCTGGGAACACTGATTGTTGTTCATGTCTGAGAGGACAACAAAGGCATTGGAAGTCAGTACACAATACTCTTGTTTGTCATTGTCGGTGTCACAGTCATTTTCCGTAGGCCTATTCGCTGTTCTTGAAACTGGATTTCCACTTATTACCTCCTTGGTAGTATGGTCAGTCAACAGTACATTCATCATGTCGCGTTCTTTAGAACTTTCAGTGGAAACTCTCTTTTTCTCTCTTCACTCTACTGTCTCAGTTGTGGTCTGTGTGGTAGTCTGTGCATTGTGTGATGCGACTACTTTCTGGTCATAGTGAGAGTTTTTAGCAGTTTGAGTTTCAACTGATATTTTTTCAGTTTGTAATTTTTTTCATTTTTCTTGCCTCAGACTGGATAATACTTGATTGGTTTTCTTTTACAAGCTGTTTGTTTTTTGCTTCAATAATTTCCAAAGCAGCTTGTAGATTATTGATTTCTGTTTTCAGATAGTCAAATTTGTCGGAAATATGCGCAAAAAGTTCATTTTTGGCCGCCACTTTGGCGTCTTCAACCATGTCAGTAATAGTGTCTTGAATAGTGTCTTCCAAAACACTCCAAGAGTTAATCGTCCGTTTCAGATGGCCAACCTCCTCTTCAAGTCAGGGAGAGGGCTAGGTCAATAATAGTCAACAATGACGGCTGACCTACAATTTTGAAGATTGAAGGGTGTGCTTAGGATGGGACGAATAGTACAAAGTGCGTCGACTTAATTTTTTGTTCTCTTACTGATGGGGTGCTTTTCTTTCGAATGGTTTTTTTCACATTGTTCATACTGCTCCCCTGTGACCTATGGTTCCACCACGACTGCGTTGATGTTGGATCCTCAGCTGCAGAGTATGAAGCCCTGAGTCGCCCTACAGTAGCTTGGGTTTGCCCTCGCTGTGACAGTGTGAACTGCGACAGCTTCACATTCAGAAGCTATGAGCTGGACTATACCAACCACTATCTTCCCCTGCAACGTCTCCCAACCATTGACTCTCTATCCTCGTCTGACCTATTTTCACCTCCCCGTGCCAGTAGCCCCAAAATTGACAGTCGACCTTCGTCCATCAATTCGTCGAACCACACTACCCCTAAGTCCTCTCTCGCCAGATCTGCTGGATCATCAGTGTTCGAACTCCCAAGAAAACCAACCTTCGTATCATCAACGTCAACTGCCAGAGCATCAACGCGAAGAAGCAAGAGCTTGCAGCTGTATTACAGTACGTCAAGCCTAACATCGTATGCGGTACAGAATCGTGGCTCCGCGGCATTAAACCAGGAAAACTACCGGCCAAAGATCACATCAAATCAGCGGAGGTGTTCCCCGACTCATACGACGTGTACCGGAATGACCGCGCCACAAATGGAGGCGGCGTCTTCATCCTCGTACACAAGTCGCTCACCTCCTCTGAACAACCCCAGTTTGTGACGGATTGCGAAATCGAGTGGGTGAAAGTCAAGCTGAAGAACCAGAAGGACCTCCATGTAGGCGCATTCTATATGGCAGAGCGGAACCAGCACGACCTAAACCAGCCCCAACGCTCCCTAAACTTGCTAACTGAAGATGGCAGAAAGCATAGCAAGGTCATTTTAGCCGGCGACTTCAACTGCCCTGACATCGACTGGTCAATGCACACCGCCCACTCTTCGGGGAAAGACAACGAGATCCAGCAGTCCCTGGTCGACATCTCCTCATCCTCCCTCCTTAGCCAAGTCCAGCATACCCCAACCTGTGGTAAGAACATACTCGACCTGGTCTTTACGTCCAACCCCACTCTTGTCAAGTCCTTTGTTAGCATCCCAGGTGTGTCCGACCACGACATCGTCTGTACCGACTTCAACACCAAGCCGCAAGTCACCCGCCAGAAAGCACGCAAGTGCCTCAAGTTCAAGCAGGCTGACTGGGAGCAGATGAAGAAGGATATGGACGATGCTGCGCACACCATGGAAGAGGAACACAGGGCGGGGAAAGATGTGAACACCCTGTGGACTACGTTCAAAACCCGCCTCGCTGACTCCATAAATCGGAACGTCCCCTCCTTCATGCTGAAACAGTCTTCTTCCCTGCCATGGCTGACAGCGCCCCTTCAGAAGCTGCTGAAGCGTAAGAAGAGACTTTTCAAGCGTGCAAGAGCTCGCAAGGACTGGTCCCCCAACAGGAAATTCCAGTACTGCAGAGACGAGCTACGGCGTGCAGAGTGGTAATACATTAATAACACCATTAGGGAGGGACTCGACCAGAATAACACCAAGTCATTCTGGCGCTACATCAAGTCCAGGAAGCAGGACTCTACAGGAGTTGCCCCGCTGAAGAAGAAGGGACAGCTACACAGCGACAGTCAATCCAAAGCCGACATCTTACTGCGCCAAATATTCAAGTCAGTCTTCACTAAGACCACCACTACCACACTACCAAACTTAAAACCTCCTCCCGCCCACGTACAGCCCATTACAGTCTCCGCCCCTGGCGTGGCCAAGCTGCTACGCGACCTCAAAGTTAAAAAGGCCCCCGGTCCAGACAACTTACCCAATATCGCCTTGAAGACCCTCATTGACAGCATTGCCCTCTCCCTGACACTCATCTTCCAAGCCTCGCTCAACACGGACGCCTTCCGCAAGATTGGCTCGGAGCCAACGTCACCTGTGCATTCAAGAAGGGAACCGTGCAATGCTTCCCAGCAACTATAGACCCATCTCTCTCACTTCAGTTCCCTGTAAGATCCTGGAACACATAGTATGCTGCCACATCCTGAACCACCTTGACTCTCACCAAATCTTGACCTCTCTCAACCACGGCTTCCGAGCTGGATACTCTACCGAAACCCAGCTCTTGACCACAACACAAGATCTCCTGTCTTCATACGACTGTGGAAGGCAAGTTGACATGGCGATCTTGGACTTCTCCAAGGCCTTTGACACTGTTCCCCATGACCGACTACTCCATAAGCTGTCCAACTATGGCATCACTGGCCCCATCCATTCCTGGCTGAAGTGCTTCCTTAGGAACGCACTATGCAAGTTGTGGTTGAGGGCACCTCATAAAATTCTACGACAGTGGATTCTGGGGTCCCGCAGGGCACCGTGTTAGGCCCACTCTTGTTCCTGTGCCATATCAACGACCTCCTGGAGGCAGTCAAATCCCAAGTGCGTCTCTTCACAGATGACTGCCTCATCTACAGGGAGATCAACGACTTCAGTGACCGCCTCACCCTCCAAGAGGACCTGAAGAGTCTGGAACAGTGGGCAGAGCAATGGGGCATGTGTTCAACGCCACGAAATGCTACGTCATGAGCCTGGCGCGGAACCCTGCAAACTCCTTCTTCTACTCCCTCGAAAGCACAATTCTCAAACAAATTTCCATCACCCCCTACTTGGGTCTTCAATTCTCTGCAGATCTTTCGTGGTCAACCCACATTAACTACATCACAAAGAAAGCCAATTGTACCCCCGGCTTCCTACACCGTAACCTCAGACACTGCCCCACAGCCTGCAAACACAACGCCTTCCTCGCCTTAGACCCCTGTTGGAGTATGCAGCGATCATCTGGGACCCGTACGACAAACAGGAAATAGACAAGCTGGAGTGTACACAGCGAATGGCAGTACGCTTCATTGCAAACGATTACAAATCTAGAACACCTGGCTTTGTAACGGGCCTCCTGAGGAAACATGAGCTCCCTACCCTACAGGAATGACGCCAGAGCCTGTGGCTGACCTTCCTTTACAAGGTGGTTGAGGGGCTGGTGCCAGCAATCCCTCCTGAGCAGTTCCTTGTGCCTCAACAACCCGACTGACGCATCCACCGTCCGCCAAGAAGAGCAGACTTGTAGTCAAAAACCCAGTGGAGAACTACACACGCAACAACGACAGGTGCTACAAAGTTCCAAACTGCAGCACAGAGCAGTATAAACAATCATTCTTCCCAAGAACTACTATCAGGTGGAACCAATTGGACAATAGTATTGTGCACTCAGGTAGTACTGAGGCCTTCAAGCAGGCAGTGGCCAAAGTCCAACGCCACTAACTTTTCCGCTGCGCACCCCACCCGTTGCGTCGACGCCAGATTCCTGGATGCAGCAACGTAATCTGACAGATACAGATACAGGAGTTGGAACCACAGGCGAAGCAGTAGTGAAGATGACAGTAGTATTCATAGTTGCGTCACGACTTTCAAGAAGGTGGGGAGATTGTGAAGGAATGAAAACATGATCTTTTTGTGGAGGTGTTTCAGGATCCACCACAACAGTTAAATCAATGTCTTGGAACACCAGGAAAGCGAGCTGATAAAACATACAGGGATAGTGGTGAGGATTCAGACAGTTTCTCCACATTTTTATCTTGTAAGAAATCATGTATGGGCTGGTTTAGGATTTCACATTCTTCACTGTCCCAGAGGGGACAGTCTTGACACAGCAAGGTTCCACCAGACCGAGTAAAGTACAGAGTTGTCACAGAAAGTCTGCAACCGTCTGTAGTATTATGAAAGATACGGAGAACAAATTTGGCGAGAGAGAGCGAAAGGATATCTTTCGGTAATCCTGTAGTTTAGCGTACTAAACCCACGTGATCAGCAGTCAAAATGGCGTGCAGTTCGGGAATACTACTTACCGTGCATTTCTCGCAGTTTCGTGGCAAAAGTAGTGGTCTTAGAGCTTAGCTGAGGGTTGCATTCGACTCAGCGCATCGAGGTTAGTGTAAAACACCCTCTATGTTTTCATTTGAACGGCCCCTGAGTTTAGCGTGAACACCCTCTATGTTTTCATTTGAACGGCCCCTGAGTTCAGTACGCTAAACTACAGGATTACCATATCTTTCTTAAAATTGATGAAGGTGTCAAAATAGTTCCATCATGATCGTAGTCTTCAAATTGGAATTCTAACTCTTCATGCATAAGAGCTGAATATCGGTAACAGAGACAGTTTCTATATAAGGAGAGTTCTCCGCTACTACATGTGAACCGTCTCTGAAAGGTGTCAAGACTTGGTTGCAGTTTATGTCCACTGAGATTTTCTTGAATGGACAAATCTTCCGCCATGGTAGAACAGTCAAAAGACAGAACAATACACTACTCACATGGTAGTCAGTCAGTGCCGGTGTCGTATATTATACTGTCGCTCATAAAATCGTGTCGCAGCGACAGTATTTCCCGGGAAATACTGCATTTTATGGACAGCTACAATATTCTATGGGACATTTTTCGTGAAAAGTTGTCGCGCCACATTTTTTTCCAGCAATTATTGTCGCTGCAACAATATTTCACGTGAAATGCTATCGCTGCGATACAATTCCACGGCGACAGTATTATATAGACACCGGTCCCTGTATCCTTCACAGCATAGTGAAACACATTAATCCACGTGGCAGAGTGACATTATTCACACCAACATAATCCACCACAATCCAATAATCCAGTCGGAACACAATTTCACCACGTCAGAGTATCACACACAGAATATCCGTTGATGTGATGACAGGTAAACTTGAAGAGACGTGCACAATTATTCAGAGAGAGAGAGAGAGAGAGAGAGGAGAGAGAGAGAGAGAGAGAGAGAGAGAAAATCGTCGCTTCACGCTTTGAGGGTGGAAGGATCAAATCCATTAGGGAGAAACACCGCCCTTCGGTCTTAGCTCAGCAATGACCATCTCCGAACTGTGCCGCAGGGAATCTTTTCCAAAGGGTGCACAGTTAGTCGATGCGTTCCTTGAGGTTTGCGCAGCAGAGCAGCAGCAGGCAACAGCGATGTAACAGCTTGCGATGAACACCGAGTCCCGGAAGTGACAGCGGGCGAGGAAATACTTCCCGACTGCACCCTCCTGACACGATTCCCGCCGGATTCCCCGCCGGCCCCCTCCAGCAAGAACACTCCAGTGCCTCCAGAGAGAAAAAGAGAGAGAGAAGACAGTGGCAGGTGGTACGCAGCTATTTCCCAGCAAAGGTTCGTGTTTTCTGTCGCTAAAGGCAAACAACCGACGTCGTCGCTGTAAAGTGGGGAAAAAATCATCGGTAGCACACCTCCGAGGGAAAGACGATCGAATGGCACCGACTTGTGGTATATACTGAACTTTTTCCACTGACACAATACGATCCAGATGTGTTCAGTCAAAAGCAGCTGCTAGCCTGGGCATGTTGGTCGGAGCGACGTTTTCGCACGTCCGACCTCTTCAACGGTCCAAAGAGAGAGAGAGAGAGAGAGCAATGTTCAGCGAGATTTTTCGACGATCACTGACAGAATGTTTGACAGAATTTTATGGAACGGTGGACTGTGGCCCATGGACGAACGCCTTTCATTTTCCTGTGGATCTGTGAGGTGAATCCTGACCAAAAAAACGGATTTATATTCTACTGGAGTTTGGCTGACGTATTCGTTCTCCCAATGGCCTATCTCATTTTTTTCCAATTTCATTTGCCCACTGTGATACAATGTTATTCGTTAGTTTATCTACGCTTTTGGTCTAAAATTGACCTTCGCCTTTAGTCTGAAATTCTAGCAGAGTGCTGCGGTAGAAACACATTTTCTTTTAAAATGATTTTGACAGTTTTATAATCGAAAGCCGCACAATTCAAGTCTCGTGTTTCCCATAAGTTTAGAATTCTAGGCACTAAATGTAATTAAAACAAGTCTCATTGTCGGGTTAGTTTCGACATTAGGCAGTGGACGCAGCATTTAAACAAGCCTCATTGACGAATAATTTTGACAGTCTAGCAGTGCGTTAAAACAAGTCTCATTGTGAAGTAATTTTAGCAGTCTGGCGATGAAAACTGCAGTGAAACAAGTTTCATTGTCGCGTAATTTTGAATGTCTAGCAGCGCACTCAAACAAGGCTCACTGTCGAGTAATGTGACAGTCTAGTGTTGAAAGCTGAATTACACAAGTCTCGCAGTCGAGTTTTTGACAGTTAAGCAGTGAAAGCTGCATTAATACAAGTCTCCATGTCGGGTAATTTTGACAGTCTAGCAGCGTATTCAAACATGACTCACTGACAAGTCGTTCTGATAGTCTCATTGCTGGGTAATTTTGACAGTTCGGCGGCAAAACCTGCATTTAAACAAATCTCGCCTTTTTCTTCGGCTTCAAATTCTGGCAATGAAAGCCGCATTAATGCAAGACTCATTGTCAGTTTATCTTAACTTTCAAGCAGCAAAAGATGCACAAAATCGGGTTTGAGTCACACATACACACACACACACACACACACACACACACACACACACACACACACACACACATGTACATGTATACATACATACATATATGCACAGGGAACACACACACACACACACACACACACACACACACACACACACACATATATATTTTATATATATATATATATATATATATATATATATATATATAATATATTATATATATATATATATAGTTAAAACAAGTTAAAGAGGAATCTTAAAACTAGATTGTTTTAGGCATTTTAAATATTTCTGATCTTAATCGCTCCTCACGTTGAGCACTGTGGCCTGAAGGATTTTAAAATGGGATAGTTTTAAGATTCCTCTTTTAACTTGTTTTAACTAATGTTGCTCCCCAAGGGGTTGAGCACTTAAAAAATTGTTTTAGGCATTTTAAATATACTGATCTTAATCGCTCCTCACGTTGAGCACTGTGGCCTGAAGGATTTTTAAAAGGGGATAGTTTTAAGATTCCTCTTTTAACTTGTTTTAACTAATGTTGCTCCCCAAGGGGTTGAGCACTTAAAAAATTGTTTTAGGCATTTTAAATATACTGATCTATATATATATATATATATTATATATATATATTTTATATATATATATATATATATATATATATACATATGTGGTGTGTGTGTGTGTGTGTGTGTGTGTGTGTGTGTGTGTGTGGTGTGTAAAGTTCTGATGGTAAAACTTTAAAATAAGGCGTGAGGGAGAGTGGGTGTGCGTGGAGTATCTATCTATCTGCCTCTAATTATTTCCCTGATGGGTCTGATCCGGGGGATAAAAGCATTATGAACATTTCTGTCTTCAAGATGGTTTGCAATGGTCTCCATTTGCTGCTAGTGAAGGATTTCATATTCATATTTTCATTTTCTTTATCCCCCCCCCCCCCCCCCCCCATCTCCATCTACATACAGGGAAGAGGGAAGGGTAAATCATGAAGAGGAGATATATGAAACTGAAGAAAATAAGATGGAGGAGAGGGGAAGGGACTGATATCTGAGTGGAAAATTGATATAGTAAATGGGGAGGTTTAGGTTGGGGGGGGGGGGGGGGGGAGGGGGGGGGGTAGCTGTAAGCTAGCGTGGGGAGGTGGGGAGCTCAGATTCCTACATCTGCACACACAAACGGACAGGAAGGGAAGGAAACCTGAAAACAAACATGTATTGGAAAAGTAAACAAGATGCAAAGCTTATAAACGTACTCCCCAGTTTATCTTGAATACGCGTGAGATATTCCATAAAGTAAAAACAAAACGTTTGGGCCGTTACAGTCGTTAGAAACGGCTATCTGGTAAATATCGGCCATCATCTGTGACCCATAATGGAAATACCTACAAATTTTCAGAAATATCGCCCAAGTACTTTCTGAGATTTTCCATAAAGAAGAAAACCTTTATGGGCCGTAATAGTCATTAGTAACGGGTATAACGGTAAACTAAAACATCGGGCATCATCCGTGACCCATAATGAAGATATCTACAAATTTTTAGAAAGATCGGCCACGTACTTTTTGAGATATTCCATAAAAAAAGAAGAAACCGTTATGGGCCGTTATAGCCGTTGCTTTTCTTTCTTCCAAATTTTCCCAAGTCATAAACATAATGATGGAGGAATTGTTTGCTAATTGCTCAACACATTGTTGCTTGGTCAATCAGTAGATTACATCTTTTACGAGATCCAAGCAAAGGCTCTTGGCTCTCCTGCACAATTCTTAGCTGCTAAAAATGCTTGGGTTAATTTAACGGTTGAGCTGACCACTCTGACTTCCGACACTTTTTGATCTCCCTTGTATCCGTAAACAGATTCTCAAGCATTAGGCTCAAAGATGTACCCTCACACTTTATACATGATTTTAGTTTTTCAGCAAACTGTTTCTTCACTACACTTTCTTTTCGTTTTACTTCCTGCCCTGCACTGACTGCTTTGGGGTGCTGTCAGATTCCGGTTTTGAACGCTTGGTAGGCAGAATACCATGGAATTGTTTGTAGACTGTTGTAACATGTGTACCATACTTTCGTGCGTTTAACTTATCAATGGTCGTGGGGTGCTATTGGATTCCGTAGTTAAACCCTTGGTAGTGAGAATACCATAGTATTGTAAACTGTGTTGTATCTTTCTTTGATGCTAGTGAACCACAAACACTATTATTAACCCTATCTTTCCGAAGAATCGGATCCAGTGGAAGAAGGGCCTCGAAGCAGGCAATATGAATAGTTCTGTCTTCAAGAGAGGTTGAAATGTGGTCTCCATTGACTGCTATTGAAAGACTTTACTTTACTAATGATGTCTTGTTTTTGGAGGGGGGGGGGGGGGGTCTCTTCTTTCTTCCAATATTTGCCAAGACATTACTACAGTAATCATGGAGAAATTGTTAGGAAGCACTTGGTTTCATCCGCTCATATGTTTTGTATATACAGGGTCGAACTTTAATTAAGGACCACCCCGAAAAAAGGCCCTTTCTTTTTAAATTGGCCAAAAATACAATCAATGCATTTTTTCGAAGAATTCGACTGGGAAAGGTTTAATTAAGGGGTTAACAGAGTATTCCACAAAGCTTGCGAAAGCTGTCTTATTGTCACGTGCGGCATGCAGAGGGGGGGTTGAGGGGGGGTTGCAGATTGTTGTCAAAATTGCTTGTTTTTTAAGCAAGAGTGAACACTGCTTCAAACGGTTTTGCACTGAAATTCCAAATGTACGTGTAAAAACCAATGCATTGCAGAGCATTTTACTGACTGGAATGCCCCTAAAAGCAGCCCAACGTGCATAATTCTTCATAACACAAAAATGCCTCCAAGACGCAAGCTGTCTGATTTTGACCGGACCCGGGCGATTGCATGGCTGCAGGATCGAGTTGGAGTTCGAGAAGTGGCCAGAAGACTACAAGTGTCCCACTCCTTCATCATTCGGCTGAGAGAACGTTTTCAAGCCACTGGAACTGTCAAAGAGAGACCCTGTCCAGGCCAGCCAAAGAAGACCACTGCAAGAGATGACAGATTCATCCGCAGACATGCTCTTTGGACCAGGACCACCACCTCCAACACCATCAGGCGTCGGCTCCAAGCTGCCACTAACACAGCAGTGTGTGAGATGACCATACGCCGGCAGGAGATTTTACGGCCTTTGGTTGTCCCAGCACTCCAGCAGATTGGGGCTCAGGCTGTGTTCATGGACGATAATGCCACCCCACATCGTTGTCGAGCCGTGAACGCTTTTGTGGTGCAAGCTGGCATCACCAGGATGCCATGGCCGGCAAACAGCCCGGACATGAACCCTATTGAGAACATCTGGGGCGAGCTTTGGAGGAGAGTTCAAGAAAATCACCCTGTTCCGGCAAATCGACAGGAGCTGCTGCACTACCTGCAGCAGGAGTGGGCAAACCTCCCCCAGGCACACATTACAAGAACAGTCAACACCATGAGGCAGTGCTGTGTGGATTGTGTGGCAGCACGAGGGGGGCACACTCGGTTTTGATCAGACT
The DNA here is from genome assembly GCA_018398815.1 of Conus ventricosus. NCBI lineage: Eukaryota > Metazoa > Mollusca > Gastropoda > Neogastropoda > Conidae > Conus > Conus ventricosus. Next base: position 53,309,920 of record CM031626.1, read on the forward strand.
GTAAAGAAACACTCTTTTTGTGAATGTCATTTTGGGGGGTAGTCTCATTCAGGCTCCCCTGTCTAATCAGAAAGAATGATTTTTTCGATGAAAGTGACAAAATGTTGTTCACTGATAATGAAATTAAACATTTGTAAAGTTTCTGTCGTTTGTCGGTTTTTCTTTCTATGTTTTGTGAGACTGTGTATAAGTGGTCCTTAATTAAAGTTTGACCCTGTATATAGGCTAAATATTCCTACGTCATTTCATAAGTAACTTGGCAAAGAGATGTTTTTATATTAAGTTCTCATGGTAGAACTCATAATAAATGTGTGAGATATAGAGGAGGCCTGACGTACCTACTTGTTCACCTAGATACCGATCTTGCATTCAGTGCCCTGTTGCAACACACACTGAAACAATGTTGCAAACTCCATCACACACACACACACACACACACACACACACACACACACACACACACCACACAGTAACAATACATTAGTTCGGACGAAAACTAACAATTGTTACACTCTGTATCCGGGAAGTATGAACATTTATTGTGCACACATTCCGCCTAAAGAATGTAACAACTGTTACAGTCTGCGTCCAGACTGATGCATTTTTCATGAGGGAACCATTGTACAATGGTGAACGAAAACTGTAACATCTGTAACACTCTTCATCCCCATTATACGAATACACATTGTTCACACACCCTGGATGAGTACTTTGTTAGATTGCATTCTTAGCACATCCCGAACGAAAATAGTTCCAATTGTTAAAGTTTTAGTCCAGACTTCCGGTTTTCCTACTTTCTTTTCGTGGAAGTTGCGGGATTTGTTACAGTTGATTAAAAAAAAAGTTTTATTAACTACTGAACCTGATTGACGCCGAATATGGAGATATTTACATCTGTTGCTGTTAATAAGAAATGAAATATGTTATCTCTACTTTTTTAAGAATTCCTTCGCTGCATTTAAATGTACAATAATACGTCCAGTTTACGTTCAAATTTCCCACGGTTGACAGAACCCTTGTTGTCTATTGTAACTTTTATAACTTCTTTGCGATGACCATGTCTGATAAATTTTGCTTTGTGTTGTTTTCTCTGATGGCACCTACCAGTGTGTGTGTGTGTGTGTGTGTGTGTGTGTGTGTGTGTGTGTGTGTGTGTGTGTGTGTGTGTGTTTACATGCTCATATATGTGTGTGAAAAGAAAGGAAAAGAAACAGAGGGGGGGGGGGGGGGGGGGAAAAAAAGAAGGAAAGGAATGAAAGGAACAAAAGAAACAAAGAAAAAAGTTAGAAAGAAGGAACAAAGAGGAAAGACAGTGAGACAGAAATCCGAACAAAATAAAGGAAACAGTGAGGGAGAACAAAATGATAGAGAGGAAATAAGATATCTAAAAGGAAAAAATATAAAAATGAAAGAAAAAACAGACAAGACAAAGAGAGGAATATGGAGGAAAACGAACAGACATAAACGTCTTACAATAAAGCGCAAACCGCCCCCTCACTCATTCAGGCGCGATAACCACCACTTCTCACTCATCCTAAGCCCGGCTGGTCTCCCCTACTGACCCGTGGTGGCTGCAACGAGGACAAGCAAAAGGCCGATAAAACCCAAGCTCACAGCAAAGCCAGTGTGGGACCACAAGAGCTGGACGTCCCGCCCGCTCCGAAGTCGGTGATGTTGTCTTGAGAGCCGGATTCAGATGACCCTGCCCACACATGGCACTACAGATAACCCTGCCCACAATAGCTCTGCAGATCACGCTGCCCACACATAGCACTGCAGATGACCCTGCCCACACATAGCACTACAGATAAACCCTGCCCACAATAGCTCTGCAGATCACGCTGCCCACACATAGCACTGCAGATGACCCTGCCCACACATAGCACTACAGATAACCCTGCCCCTAATAGCTCTGCAGATCGCGCTGCCCATATATAGCATACAGATAACCCTGCCCATAATAGCTCTGCAGATGACCCTGCCCACATATAGCACTGCAGATGACCCTGCCCACAACAGCTCTGCAGATTACCCTGCCCACAATAGCTCTGCAGATCACGCTACCCACATATAGCACTGCAGATGACCCTGCCCACACATAGCCTGTAGATGACGTTGCCCACACATAGCACTGCAGACAACGCTGCCCACACATAGCCCTACAGATGACCCTGCCCACACATAGCACTGCAGACAACGCTGCACACACATAGCCCTACAGATGACCCTGCCCACACATAGCACTGCAGACAACGCTGCCCACACATAGCCCTACAGATGACCCTGCCCACACATAGCACTGCAGACAACGCTGCCCACACATAGCCCTACAGATGACGCTGCCCACACATAGCACTGCAGACAACGCTGCCCACACATAGCCCTACAGATGACCCTGCCCACACATAGCACTGCAGACAACGCTGCACACACATAGCCCTGCAGATGACCCTGCCCACACATAGCACTGCAGACAACGCTGCCCACACATAGCCCTGCAGATGACGCTGCCCACACATAGCACTGCAGACAACGCTGCACACTCATAGCCCTACAGATGACCCTGCCCACACATAGCACTGCAGACAACGCTGCCCCACACATAGCCTGCAGACAACGCTGCCCACACATTAGCACTGCAGACAACGCTGCCCACACATAGCACTGAAGACAACGCTGCCCACACATAGCCCTGCAGATGAACCTGCCCACACATAGCACTGCCCACACATAGCACTGCAGATGACAATGCCCACACATAGCACTGCAGATAACGCTGCCCACACTTAGCCCTGCAGATGACCCTGCCCACACATAGCCCTGCAGATGAACCTGCCCCCACATAGCACTGCCCACACATAGCACTGCATATGACGCTGCCCACACATAGCACTGCAGACATGCTACCCATACATAGCCCTGCAGATGACCTGCACTGCAGATGACGCTGCCCACACATAGCACTGCAGATGACCCTGCCCACACGTAGCGCTGCAGATGACGCTACCCACACATAGCACTGCAGATGACCCTGCCCACACACAGCACTACCCACACATAGAACTGCAGATGACCCTGCCCACACATAGCACTGCAGATGACCCTGCCCACACATAGCGCTCAGATGACCCTGCCACACAGAGCGCTCCAGATGACCCTGCCCACTATAGCACTGCCCACACATAGCCCTGCAGATGACCCTGCCCACACATAGCACTGCAGATGACACTGCCCACACATAGCCCTGCAGATGACGCTGCCCACACATAGCGCTGCAGATGACTCTGCCCACACATAGCACTGCAGATGTCTCTGCCCACACGTAGCACTGCAGATGACCCTGCCCACACGTAGCACTGCAGATGACCCTGCCCACACGTAGCCCTGCAGATGACCCTGCCCACACGTAGCACTGCAGATGACCCCGCCCACACATAGCCCTGCAGAAGACCCTGCCCACACATAGCACTGCCCACACATAGCACTGCAGATGACGCTGCCCACACATAGCACTGCAGATGACCCTGCCCACACATAGCACTGCCCACACATTCACTGCAGATGACCCTGCCCCCACATAGCCCTTCAGAAGACCCTGCCCACACATAGCACTGCCCACACATAGCACTGCAGATGACGCTGCCCACACATAGCACTGCAGATGACCTGCCCACACATAGCACTGCCCACACATAGCACTGCCACACATAGCACTGCCCACACATAGCACTGCAGATGACCCTGCCCACACGTAGCCCTGCAGATGACCCTGCCCACACATAGCCCTGCAGATGTCCCTGCCCACACATAACACTGCAGATGACCCTGCCCACACGTAGCACTGCAGATGACCCTGCCCACACATAGCACTGCAGATGACCCTGCCCACACATAGCTCTGCAGATGACCCTGCCCACACCATAGCACTAAGATGACCCTGCAAACATAGCACTAGAGATGACCCCTGCCCACACGTAGCACTACCCACACATAGCACTGCAGATGACCCTGCCCACACATAGCGCTGCAGATGACCCGTCCCCACACATAGCCCTGCAGATGACGCTGCCCACATATAGCACTGTAGATGACCCTGCCCACACATAGCCTGCAGATGACGCTGCACACACAACGCACTGCAGATGACCCTGCCCACACATAGTCCCGCAGAGGACCTGTCCCAAAATATGCACTGCAGATGACCCTGCCCACACAAGGCACTGCAGATGACCCTGCCACACATAGCCTGCAGATGACCCTTTCCCTACACATAGAACTGCCCACACATAGCACTGCAGATGACGCTGCCCACACATAGCCCTGCAGATGACGCTGCCCACATATAGAACTTCCCCACATAGCACTGCAGACAACGCTGCCCACACATAGCACTGCAGATGACGCTGCCCACATATAGCCCTGCAGATCACAATGCCACACATCGCACTGCATATGACAATACCCACACATAGCACTACCCACACATAAAACTTTCCCACACATAGCACTGCAGATGACGCTGCCCACACATTTGCGCTGCAGATGACCCTGCCCACACATAGCACTGCAGACGACACTGCCTACACATAGCACTGCAGATGCCAATGCCCACACATAGCACTGCAGATGACAATGCCCACACGTAGCACTGCATATGACAATGCCCACACATAGCACTGCATATGACAATGGTCACACATAGGACTGTCCACACATAGAACTGCCCACACATAGCACAGCAGATGACCCTGCCCCCACACGGCGCTGCAGATGACCCTGCCCACACATAGCACTGCAGATGACCCTGCCCACAGATAGCGCTGCAGATGACCCTGCCCACACGTAGGGACTGCAGATGACCCTGCCCACAAAATAACACTGCAGATGACCCTGCCCACACATAGCACTGCAAGATGACCCTGCCCACACATAGCAGTGCAGATGACCCTGCCCACACATCGCATGCAGATGACCCTGCCCACACATAGCACTGCAGATGATCCCTGCCCACATGTAGCACTGCAGATGATCCTGCCCACACATAGCACTGCAGATGACCCTGCCCACACATAGCACTGCAGATGACCTGCCCACACATAGCACTGCAGATGACCCTGCCCACACATAGCACTGCAGATGACCTGCCCACACATAGCACTGCAGATGACCCTGCCCACACATACCACTGCAGATGACCCTGCCCACACATAGCACTGCAGATGACCCTGCCCACCAATAGCATGCAGATGACCCTGCCCACACATAGCACTGCAGATGACCCTGCCCAGACATAGCACTGCAGATGATCCTGCCCACATGTAGCACTGCAGATGACCCTGCCCACAAATAGCACTGCAGATGACCCTGCCCACACATAGCGCTGCAGATGACCCTGCCCACAAATAGCGCTCCAGATGACCCTGCCCACACATAGCGCTGCAGATGACCCTGCCCACAAATAGCGCTCCAGATGACCCTGCCCACACATTTCCACTGCAGATGACACTGCCCACACATAGAACTGCCCACACATAGCACTGCAGTTGACGCTGCCCACACATACCACTGCAGATGACACTGCCCACACAAAGCACTGCAGATGACGCTGCCCACACATAGCACTGCAGATGACCCTGCCCACACATAGCACTGCCCACACATAGAACTGTCCCACACATAGCACTGCAGATGACGCTGCCCACACATAGCGCTGCAGATGACCCTGCCCACACATAGCACTGCAGATGACAATGCCCACACATAGCAATGCAGATGACAATGCCCAACATATCACTGCAGATGACAATGCCCACACATAGCACTGCAGATGACGCTGCCCACACATAGCACTGCAGATGACAATGCCCACACATAGCACTGCAGATGACAATGCCCGCACATAGCACTGCCCACGCATAGAACTGCCCACACATAGCACTGCAGATGACCCTGCCCACACGTAGCAGTGCAGATGACCCTGCCCACAATACCACTGCAGATGACCCTGCCCACACATAGCACTAGAGATGACCCTGCCCACACATAGCACTAGAGATGACCTGCCCAACATACCACTGCAGATGACCCTGCCCACACATACCACTGCAGATGACCCTGCCCACACATACCACTGCAGATGACCCTGCCACACATTGCACTGCAGATGACCCTGCCCACACGTAGCACTGCCCACACATAGCACTGCCCACACATAACACTGCAGATGACCCTGCCCACATATAGCACTGCAGATGACAGGTATTTTTGTCCGCTCTGTTGATTGACCTGTCTCTTTGTTAAGCCAAGACAACGCCCCACACACACACAGACACACAGACACACAGACACACACACACACACACACACACACACACACACACACACACACACACACACATAAACATAACTGGGAAGATTTCCTTTGTGTCAAGAAATAATGAGTCAAGTAGTCATGTTTTGGATCCATATAATGGAATCAAAGGAAGACTCATTTCTAAGAGAAGCGTTCGAAGATCTTGACCATCATCTTCATGGAATCTTCTGTAAAGATGATCTTAAGTAATACTGGAATGACACATGTATGGAATAACCAAAGTAACCCTCAAAGATTGCGTTATGCAATAGAAAGAAAGTTACAAAGTGAATATATACACTTTTGGGAAAAAGAAAGAGCACCAAGGTTAACATTCTATAATGACATCAGTAATAAATATAGGCTAGAACCGTACCTCATCAAATGCACAAATAAACATTACAGGAAAGAACTTTGTAAATTAAAGGTCTACTTTAGAGGTTTTCGATAATTGGTCAGCTTATGCAGAAATAGGAAATGTTTGATAAATTGGTAAAATAAACATCCGATTCGCTCCCGATCACACGAAATCGATCCGCGAAAGTGGGCATTTTCACCTGTAATCAAGAAAACGGGAGGTAATCAACTAAATCTTGGCATGGCTTAACTGCTCTTGGATGTGACGTCACATGATGGTCAGCGACGGCGACAGAAAGCGATTCTGATGGTTCTTGCACATCTCGCTCGGTGTATAATTTATCATGTAAAAGTGGTGACTATGATTGCGACAGCCAATGTGACTCTGGGGATGTTTTTGCAAGGCCTGTACCTTATCAGTTTGAACGCTAAGTTCTTTTTACCACGTCAGTTCGGTTCCTGCTGGACGTCCGAACACAGCATTCCGAAGGCGTACGGACTTTACCGAAGTCTCGAGGGAGGCTACCGACTGACTTCTTGATGCGATCACGCATGGACGGCGAGCGGAGATTCTCCTTCCTCAAGCCTTAATGTGTTCATTCAATTTAACAAGTGTGATCTGTCCATAGATAAGAACAGAATAAATGTGCGACTATCGTACTCATCTGTACGAGCTTCCACTCCGCCTTCAAAGTATACGCGCACAATGCAGACGAAGTTTTTGATCCACTCGAACGGGCTCGGCAATTGTCGGAATAGCTCGTTTCTGCGGTCCAGTTGGAACTGATGTGGTGAAAAGAACTTTAGCTGCCCGGCATGGTTGCACGAACCGAATCCACTTCTTTCGAGTATCTGGATCAGATGGAAATGTGTGCAAAGAATATCCGTCTCCTGCTGAGCTGCTGCACACGCCTTCAGCACAATATCTGCCACCCCCTCGTGACTTTTTAGGCTGTGGGGGATCGCAACTCGTGTTGATTTCACTTGGCGTTGGCTTGTTGTGTAGGTCGCGGCTGACGGCCAGTCCATCAAGTGACGTCACGGTTTTCGGTCTACCGCGCGGGGTTTGAACAGGTGTGCAAAAGTCGTTTTTTTATCTATTAAATTCTTCCAGCGATTTTTTTTAAAAAATGAATACCATACTGTAGTTATATGACATGTAGACCTGTTTTTAACAAATTATCGAAAATCTCTAAAGTAGACCTTTAAGAATTAGCGCACATGACCTCGCAATAGAAAGAGGTAGATATTCCCATATTAAGCGTGAAGACAGGAAATGTACAACTTGCAATATAATAGAACACTAGATATATTTTTTAGACTTGTAAACGTCACGATAACATCAGGAATACGTTTAAAAACGTGTCATAAACACAATGGATACATACGACGCTACCTCATTGAAAATAAGTACTTTAATGTCTAATGATGACCTTCAGGTTGAAATTGCGAAATATGTATATGACTGCTTTACATAATGACTTTTATGTAAAAACAACAAATTATTATTTCTTTGGACGATGAGTTGTTTAAATCATCGCCATCTTGTGCCCATAAATCCTTTAATGGTGTTTTGGTGTTTAGTGACAATAAAAAAAAGTTTCAAGTTTCACACACACACACACACACACACACACACACACTCTCTCTCTCTCTCTCTCTCTCTCTCTCTCTCTCTCTCTCACTCTCATCTTCTCTCCCACACACACACACACACACACACACACACACACACACACACACACCAGAAGGGCATAGAAGACACGGAAGGAAGGAGGGGGTGGCGTTGAGGGAGGAAGGGTGGCATTTAATTTCTTGTCTTTTATATTGTGCATGGCCCACTCGACCACGAAGGACCAGATCACCTCGTCGAATTCGATTCCTTATATAGTTCTTAGATAAGATTTTTGAAAACGAAAAACATCTCCTTGAGGAAAATTTCCCTATGGTAAAATTTTTATTAGACTCTTGAGTCAGAACACACAGAAACATCTCCTTGAGGACTAAAAACAACAACAACAAAAACATCAGGTGAAGCCTTCTGAATATGAAGCCTGCAATAAAGTGTTGATGTTTGACATCTAGTAAATCCCCACACCCTACATGCACATTTTGTAAGGGCGGATCTGGGGGGGGGGGGGGGGGGGGTCCAGGCTCTCCAGGAACCCCTCCCCCTCTTCCTTCTCCCCGCAATAGAAAATGATATACAAATGCGTAGTGGAATTACTTTTTATGTGGCTGGAAAGGCCTCATATACACTTTATGATCTACGATGAAATATCCCCCACCTCACTCACTCACTCATTCCCCTGACCGCTAGGGTCGTTGGGAGGACGTGAAGAGGCAGCCGCCGTTTCTCTCCAGGCTCTTCTGTAGGCAGCTGTCGTGAGGAAATCGGGTATGGTCATTTTGGTCCAGTCCTTTCGGACCAGCTCTTTCTCTGCCGTCCTCGTCTGCGCCCTCCTTCAACGGTACCTTGGAGGATGGTTTTGGAGAGGGTGTTGTGACGAATGACGTGGCAAAACCATGCCATCTTCCGTCGTTTGACGGTTGCCAGAAGTGGTTCGTGGGGCCCAACTAGGTTAGTGACCAGGTTCCGCACATAATGTTGGTCTTGTGCTCCTTGTAGGAGATGCAGAGTAGTTTCCTCAGGCACCTGGTCTCAAACGCCTGGATTCTTCTTTCTGTTTCGGCCGTCAGTGTCAATGTCTAGCAACCATATAACAGGATGGAGACCACTAGTGACTTGTAGTGCCGGAATTTTGTGTGGAATTTGATGTTGCTCTTCCACACTCTGTCAGTCTGGCCATCGCAGTTGATGCGGAGTTGATCCTGATTCGGATTTCTGCTGTGCAGGTGTAGTCTTTGGACAGGGTTGCTCCACAGTACCTGAAGCTGGTCACTTCTTCCAGGGGCTCACCATTCATGGTTATGTTAGCACTGCTGTTAGTTGTGCTGTTGACCATGACCTTTGACTTCTCTGTGCTGACCTCCATGCCGTAGGCACTTGCTCTTGTGACAAGTCTGTTTGTAAGCTCGGTGTTGCTGCCCCCATGAGGTTGATATCATCTGTGAAACGAAGGTTGCAGACCGGCCTACCGCGAATGCTGATGGAGGTGTGATGTTCTTCGAGGGTCTCTTGCATGATTCTCCCCAGAAAGATGTTAAAAAGTACTGGCGATAGTAGGCACCCTTGTCTGACTTCGACTGTGGTCGGGAAGAACTGGCCCTGCTGGCTGTTGAGGAGTACTGTGCTGCTGGAATGCTTGTAGAGGGCCTGGATGACTTGGACGAGCCTCTCCATCAATGTTGAAGTCTCTGAGAACCTGCCATAGGCCGTTGTGCCACACCCGGTCAAATGCCATCTTAAAGTTGATGAAGTTGTGGAAGAGGTCCTTTTGGTGTTGTAGATGTTTTTCAATCAGGACTTGGCAGTTGAAAATTTGTTCCACAGTGCTCCGACCTCTTATAAAACCTGCTTGTTCCTCAGCCTTGGATTTCAGTCGGTTGAGGATGATGCGAAGCATGACTTTGCTGGGGTTGCTGATTGATCAGACTTACAGTCCTGTAGTTTTGGCATTGTTTGAAGTTGCCCTTCTTGGGTAAAGTAATCACCAATGACTTCACACCCATTATGCCTGTGGCAAGCTACAAGAACTCACCCGCGAACTGCAACGCTATCGCTGGGATATCATAGGACTGTGCGAAGTCAGCTGGATTGGCTTCGGCAATACAACAACAGAAGAAGGATATAAGATCCAATTCTCTGGGGAAGAGAAGAAAAATGAGTACGGGGTGGCCTTCATCGTATGGAAAGAAATTGCAGGCAGTGTCATCAGCTGCACATCCATTTCAAGCAGACTCATTTCCATCCGCATCTCTGCAAAACCTCATAACCTGACGATCATCCAGGCCTATGCTCCAACGTTAGACCATGACGACGAGGAAATCGAGAAGTTCTACGAACAGATTGACTCCATCATAGCAACAGTTCCGAAGAAAGACATGCTCATAATCCAGGGAGACTGGAATGCCAAGGTTGGCCCAGATGCTTACCGGCATTGGGCAGGAACAGCAGGAAAATTCGGTGTTGTAGAAACCAACGACAGACACCTTAGACTGCTGGAGTTTGCCAAAAGCCATCGACTTACCCTAGACAACACTCTCTACCCACACAAGCTGTCCAGAACCAGAACCTGGCACTTACCAAATGGGCAAGTTCACAACCAAGTAGACATCATTCTGGCCGGACAACGCTACAAGTCCAGCATCAACAAAGCAAAAGCAAGAACATTCCCAGGCGCGACATCGGCAGCGATCAGTCTTGTCCTGGCAACCTTCAAGCTCAAGCTGAAGTGTAAGCGTTGTCCAAAGAACCCCCGCATTCGCTTTGACCTAGAGAAATTGAAGGACTCCGAAATTGCAGAGGTGTTCCAGGCTTAAGTAGGCGGGATGTTTGCTGCCCTGAACTTAGTGGACAGCGATGTAGACACCCTTGCTTATAACATCAAAGAGGTGCAAACTACAACAGCTGAAGAAGTTGTGGGAAAGAAGCGAAAGAAGATTCAGCCTTGGGTTACAAACGAGATCTTGGATCTGTGTGAGCTAAGGCGGGGAAGTAAGAGGAAAGAAACACTCCAGCGACGAAGCCAGGATGCAGTACCAACACGTGAACAGAGAAGTCAGGAAGAAGATGAAGATGGAAGCAGAGAACAGCAAAGAAGCATACAACACACTCAAGACCTTGAATAAGACCAGCCAGACAAAACAGCGGTCATCGAAGATAAGGATGGCAAGCTACTGACAGAGAATCAAGAAGTCCTGAAGAGGTGGACAGAATTCTGTGAGGGCTTCTACAATTACCAGCTCAACCCAGACACATTCATTTTGCAGGACAACCAACGCGACCCACAGACAGCGAGAAACAGTTTCCAAGTACTGAAGGAGGAGGTTGAGGCCGCGATACGAGTCTGAAGCCAAGGAAATCCCAGGAGTGGAAAATGTCCCAGCTGAGCTTTTGAAATACGGAGGGAAAGAGACCACAGATTCACTAACAATGCTATGACAGAAGATCTGGACAGAAAAGAAATGGCCAACAGAGTGGACCCAGTCATTGGTGATTCCTTTACCCAAGAAGGGCAACCTCAAAACACTGCCAAAACTACCCCCCAATCGACACATTAAAAAAAATCTTCATGTCTCCCACACCTACCCGTGCTTACAAAATGTGCGCCTCGGTCCCCCCCCCCCCCCCCCCCCCCCGCCCCCCCTGCTCCCTTACTATATCACCAACCCCATCCCAACTTTTACTAATTCTGCATCTAGCTTCCCAACCCTCATTCCCACCTCCAACCCCGTTCTGACAAAATCTGTTAATAAGTTATTGTACCCTGACCTCAATTTGGACACCCCCCCCCCCCCCCCCCCCCCCCCCCGCCTCCCTTTAGTACCTGATCCGCCTCTGAGTGAGTGTATGCACTACATGGAATGTACCAATGAGCTTCCTCGCCGTTTATAGGATACGAGCTGATGTAAACAGAGTGGTCAGTAGAGAACTAATAAATACCAAACCTAGCTCAACCGCCCTCAACCAGTTTCGGGCGGTTGCCCTAGGCTAGGTATTTATTAGTTCTCTAACTAGTAAACCCTACAAACATGCATACTGTGTAGATTATCCGTTTCAATACTAATTTACTAAACTTTCAGATTTTAGTTTTTGCTTATCCTGTGTTTTTCCCGGTCATTTTCAATAACATCATTTTCACGCATACATTCATCAAATGCGTCTCTGTCTTTCATGTGAAATAAAACTACAGTCTTTAACTGTTCTCTAAAGTCTTTTAAAACTGAGTTATATTTTTGACATAAAATCCACACACTTATTCCAGCATGTCTTCCACTGAAAGCCATTTTTTGACAAAGTGTTTCTTTTTTAACTATGTCTCTTTCTGCCGAACAGTCATCTATAATAAATAGTGTCTGCGTTCCTTCAAACAGTCTACAAAAGTGTTCTAAACACTCACTCAGTTTATTGCTAGGATCAACGAAATATATGTCATCATCTGTCCATATAAACCTTCTATCATGATATGCTTTGTTCCATTTAAGTGTTGGACAGAAAATCACAAAAATGATCAAAATTATAGCGATAAACTGTTTGTAATAGGCCTTGGATAAATATTGTTTTTCCACAACCAGTCTGTCCACAAATCAATGAACAATGAGGCTTTTTTATCATAAAGTTTAACTGCTCCATAGTTTTATAACAGAATTTAATCTAATCCAGTTATTGTTTTTATTATACTCTCTGTCAAAACTTGTTCAGTATAATAAAATCCTATAAGATCTAAATGTGTAAGATTAATCCAAGTCAGTTCTCTGAGATTGCTTCTATTTAGACTAATATGATTTTGTCACTGGTTGTAATGACCTTAATCTCCCACCGTTGTTAAGAACGACGACAGTAACTTTAAGTTTTTCAACGTCTAAGTTTTGCCAGCTAATTAGAATTCCTTTTAAAAGGACGTCACTAACGCCCACAACCCCATCCCTCTCCTCATCTTTTAAGACAGAAATTTCAAATATCATTGTGAACGTGTCTCCTAATTTCATTTGTGGGAAAGAACTGTAATTTTGTAGAAGCATCTTTCAAAACTAATTCCTTTCTGTGGAGGATGTACTGTTTATCCCCATACGGCTTTATTTCAATCTCTTTCCGACTATTGTCCTCTGGCATAAGACTTACATGTAAAGGACCTGAGTTGAATGCTTTTCTGAAACTTTTTTGACGGTCAAAAAATGTAAATGGGCTTATGAATTCAAATTTATGTCCCATTCTAAATATGGTTCTAAGTGCCATTTGCTGTCAGGTTTTCGAACTATTTTATATTCATACTGGCCAGCATTATTGCTTCTACATTGCGCAGTGGCTCTAGTTTAGGAAACCTTTTGTTGTCGCTAACCTCTTTGCGTTTTTAATCACACATCTTTAGTGTACTTCAAATCCATTAATAAAGCGCCTATTCACCATTCTGTTCAAACGTCGCAACGTCTGCAAGGTTTTTAATTAAAAGTTATACACCTCTACAGGCGCTAATGTAACTCCGGATTCTTCTGGGCCACGACGAAACATTATTTAGTACAACTATTATTGTTATTTCCAAAAACAATGTGCAGGTTATGCACATTTCACGACGTTCCCTGTTTTGTCTGCAATTTTTATATTAAATTGATCCAACCTCCCACCAAAACTATCATTAAAACTGTAAATTAGGAATTGTATATTTCAATACGCAATATGAGCTTTCCCTGATGGAAGAGCTCGTATAAACTCAGTTGAGGGCCTTCCCATAATATAAGTTTTAATCAGTGCTCAGCTCATCCCAAATGAACAGAGAGTAATGAATGTAATGCAAGATCGAGCGGTTTTCCCCTCATAAGTAGTTTTGTTTGGTGTAACTCTAAAACTATGAATGGGTCGATTGGAGTTGTAAAGCTAACATATTAGCTGAGCTATCCTTCAATATAGTAAACCTACTTCTTCTTTTTTCAGGTTTCGAAGGGCACACATTGTTTTTAGATTTGCATTGTTAAAGTTTGAGTGTAATGTCGAAGTTATATGGCTTCTTGTTGTGAGCATAAAAACCCGTTAATAAACATCACGGTGTTGGTTAACTGGCCTATCTGGGTTTCTGATTATCATATTTTAATCTTATTCTGCTTCTTCGATTCACTGATAGTAAACCATACAACTTTGTACAAAACTTTAATGAAGTGCAACCATTCTGGTTCCACAATTGTTATTACGCCATGTTCTAAAAAACGAAGGTCGGTCTTGAAGTTGTTTTTGTTACAAACTTTTTTTAAACGAAAGAAAAATGAGTGCATTTAAATATACTGATGCAAAATATTCTGTTGGGCCACTACTACAATCTTAAAATATAAACAATCTTGATACTACTTGTCATTTCTGTGACTCAGGTCTGACTCCTTTTCAAGGTAACGGTTAGTACTCCATTGAAGAGTATCTTAACCCTTTCTATTAATAAACAACTACATCCGATGCAGGTTTTATCAGTACCAGTTTTAATACTTTGCTGTGTTTTGGGCATCAACTGGGTGTGGAAGTTGTCGTATGCATGATCTATTTTAATAATCATCCTGTTCTTTGGTGAGGCAGTGTACAGATTTCTTTTATTACACCTTCTGAGTATTTGACTGAACTGCAAGCTCACTTTACCAAATGACAAAACCGTTTATTCCATTCCAGCAACAGAATAGACATGAGGGCTTTTGAAAGGAATCTGTAAGATTTCAATAGTCAAGGTTTAAGACAGACTTTAGACAAAAGTTGGATCTTAATCATGGTCTAGGCACCCCTTATTTTTGGGGCGTGCCACAGAAGTATAACTATGACTGGATTCCTCCTAACATCTTTCTCTTCAGGCCCAGCTGTTCCACCTCGGTCCATAGAAAAAGAGCTATATTAAAAACAGCATGGACAACATTTATCTTAGACACTTCTAAGGGCCTAACTAAAGCAGGAAGTAGAACAATAAACGACTCTATTCGTACTTTCCGTTTGGTGTTTTGCTAGGCTCGCAAGCACAAACGAGATCGAGCCATAACTGATCTTTTTGGTTTTGATGCACAAAAACATATACTTAGCAAATTTTGGAGGACGCCTTTAATTCTGCAAATAGGTGATTTGCCTTAAGTATTAAAAGGTACCAATAAGTTTTACATACGCTAGATCAAAGTAGACTTTGCTGTTTGGTTACGGTTTTTAGACATGCTGCCTTCTGACCTCAGGCTCCAGTAGGAAACAATAATAAAACTACAATAATGAAATCCTTGTGGCAGGCAATGAACAGAAAGTCGGAAAAAAAGCGAAAAATTCTGAGGCCTGTAATATTGACAAGCTGTAAACAAACAGAGACCCCCAAGAATAAGGTCATCCATTCCCCGAGGTCCAAAGCCTAAAGGACCGTGAAGGGACCACGAAGTCAAAAAAAAATATTGGTCCATGGAATAGGATAAAAGGACAGCACTTGGGTTTTGGATTAACTGCCTAGGAGTACTTGGTCTTTATTTTACTAAAAAGTAACCGACTCATTAGAGAAAACTAATGTCCATAAGTGCTCGGCCATAAAGCCAATACTTTGCTTGCAGTAGACAAAAGACAGATAAACAACACCCCCCTAAGATGACACGGTTAAAGCGCCCAGGCTTTTACTGGCTAATTTTTTGATTAAACCGCAGATGATCAAGCTGTTTTTTGACCTTGATTTATCTGGTGGTGGATGGAGGCGATGGCGGTGGAGGCATGGGCACTTTGACCACCGCGCCTGTAATAGCCATCACCGTGTACTTATTGCAAATCCTAAGGCCGTTATAACGCTTGCTAATGGGACTCCGTGCTCTCTTAACAGTTTTCGTATTCGTTCTGCTAGCGTTGTGTTTTCATATAAAATTCTTTGGATAGTTTCTCTTATTCTGCTCACTTGAGTTCGTAATTGTTCTCGGTTAGTAGACAACACTTCTAGTCTTGCTGATCTTTCTTGTTCAAGATCTTTTAGTCTTTGGGTTATTCTTTCTTTAATATCATGCCCTAAGTTGGCGTCATCAGCCTCAACGAGTTTTTCTTTTCTCTTTTTATATCTCATCTATTCACCAGTTTGCTAAATTGTTTGTTAATTCGCCTCTGATGCTTCTCAAAGCATGATCAAGGGCCACTATTTCTCGCATGGGTAGCGGGGGGTCGTGTATAGTTTTTAATGCTGTTTCTTCTGAAAAACTGGTTTCTGCTTCTATTACATTTATTAATTCACCTGCTGATTGATTTAATTCTTTAAGTTCCATGTTTTGTATTTGGTTAGCTGTTGGGAGTTCCTGTAGTGTGTTTTGAAGGTTTAGCAAACTGCCTCTCCGCTAATTTTGGTTTAGAAATGCCAAGGCGATTTTGTTCGCTCACACGAGTCTTTGTCTAATTGTACCCATAGCTAAAACTTTGATGGGTCTTTTTTAGTTGTAAGCTGAACAAGTTGTCCTTGATCGTTTTTCACAAACAAATGGTCATCTTTTACTTCAAATCATCAGGGGGTATAAATTCGGGAGGTTCTTGACCTAAACTTTGGTACAATGATCTAACCTTACTTTCTGTTAATTCCGCGCAATGAGAGCGCTGAGCGATGCTGTGTCAAAGGGATCATTTCACTCATGTCGTCTCCAGGATCAAAAAACATCATAATCTTCTTCACCTTCAATGCCTGCCATGTTTCTTAAATAATTAACTTTTTATTTTGTTTTATAAAAATGTCACAAGCATATGGTTCAATTCTTGACCGCATAGAAGACTGAAAGAGCCCTTTGGCGTGAAGGGAAATAAACGGAATATTACTGTTCCAAATAATCCATCTACTATTGATGCAGATCAAATTCTTACTGTCAAATTTCCAGACCTAGGAGCAGATGAAGTGATTGTGCCAGGCTCTGCGCAACTTACTTTCAAAATAGAACTCGAATCAGCAACAGACCCAAACAGAACAGTTGTCCAGAATCTGGGACGGGCAATCGTTAAGAAAATTTCTATAAAACTTGAGGGGCAAGAAATATTTTCTTTACACAATGCAGACATATTTTTAACCTATTCTGATCTATGGCTAACCGGGAATGAAAGGGCTGATCTTGCGTTTCAAGGAAATAGAAAATAATTGAAGCCAACTAAAACACAGAATAGGCGCTGAAGTGCTAAAGACGGTAACAAGTATTGTAGCTTGGTAAATTTTGAGTATGGAAATCGCTTTTTCTATTCCCTTAGATTTCGAGTTGTTAAAAGCCATGCGCCATACTTTCAAGGCATTTAAAGACAGATTGTCATATGATAACTAAACTTTTAATGATACAAAACGTGTTATCAGAATCATCAGACACCGAAAGAAAGTACAGGGCATTTCTGACATCTCGTTAAAGAGTTTGACGTGTTTGCACCTAATTTAGCAAGGCTCTGAGTGAGGCAACAATATCAATCAAAATTAGCCATATATTACGAAAGAGGATTCATATGCAACATATCCCAGAAGCATGAATGACACCTATATGAATTTAGTTTTAGTGCTGCAGCAAGATCACGTTTTAAAGGTATTTTATTGCTGTGGGAAGATGAAAACGACCATTCCAAAAAGAGGAAGTGAAAAGTTTATTAATCCTAAAAAACGAAAAGTGCAATGTACAATTGCGGGTATTGTTCCACTTAACCATATCTACGTAGAGGCTTAGACCTTATCTGCTTTTGACGAAATAAGAAAATTGTTTGGGGTGGAGGGTAGAAGTTCCAACGTAGACCTTGTGTCTAAAGATCTACACCTTCCACAGTGTTAGGCTTGATGATTATTTAAAAACCGAAAATACGGTTTATGGATTGACCTAAGGGCTCAACAGAGGATAATCAGTTGCATGGAAGTGGAGAAGGAGAGGAGGTGAACTGTTAAAGACGGAAATAAAATACATTCAAATTGATAAAGAAATGATAGTGAATAAACCAGTTAATGTACATTTGTTTTTATTAGATGATGCGCAGGCTCTGAATATTCAAGATAACAAGATTAATCAAGATTTACAATACTAAATTATTTTTTATTTTTTAATAAAAAAGCATGTCTGGTGTTAGCCTTTCTATCCAATGTGCCTACTGGCTCCTGAGTCGCCAAAAAGAAGGGATAGTAGATAGGAAAACCCTGACATAAAAAACCTTCAGATTATTAACAACATTACACAAATGCAACAAAAACTAGAGCATAGACCTTTCAAAATACAGCAAAACCAAAACGGAAGGTTATTCTGCTGCCTTTAATGCTGTTACATATGTACTATGGAGCATCGACTATTTGTACTTCTTCACAGGAAACAAGTGTAGGCTCTTAGCAACGGCGTTAGGTGCCACCGCAGCTTTAAACTCTTGGCCTGTGTTCATTAGCTGGAAGCTGCTGCTAGCTCAAAAATTAAAAACTAAAACTCAAAAAGCACACAAGCTATGGGTTCAACAACAACAGCTAACTTTTAGTTGTCAATAACTGACAATAAAATAAAGCATAGTTGACTCTAAACATCACGGATGAAGTATTTAGTCGTTTACAGGCGATTTTGTGGACTATAAAGACAAAGTTTGGATCTTCCTAAAAAAATAAGGCAAGGGAGTTTTCTCAACAGCAGACCCGAGAGATTAAAAAAAGGAATGTTTAAAAAAAGTTAAACGGTGATCATGAAACTCTGTTCTAAACAGCTCACATAACAACATCAAAGGGCGTTTTATACTGTAGTTTATGAGTCCAAGCACCAGAAAAAGACTGGATATTGATTCTGGATTAAGTTATTTTTTTTAATTGAAATAAATATTTTCCGTTGAAAAAAAACTTAAGATGGATAAGAATATGAAGGTCCAGATCGAATTTGTTTGAATACAATGCTTTAGGGAGAGTTTGTCAAAAGCTTTAAATGCTTTTAATCTAGAAGTCATTTCCAACAAATGTACAGGCAAGTGTTTGTTCATGCTATTTCTCAAGTTACAGGTAATAAACTAACCAATTGTACCCGCCAGTTAAAGTAATTGTTAGCTGTTTTCAATCGCTATTAACAATAAATGAAGAAAATCTAGACGTCTGGGGTCTCAAACTAAAACAAAAGAAATATTCTTTCTAATATTGACTTAACACCTGGGTGGGCAGGGTCCAACTGCTTACACAGTTTGTGATGTGGGCCGCTGGAAGAAGCCAAAAATGAGAGGGCTCTGGTTGGTCTGGAGGGCGAAGTAAAAGTCGTAGAGATCAGATTAATACAGGCTAAGTATGAGACGATGTAGGCAATTCTTACATTCCAACTACCGCCGCATAGTCGACCAAAAAGAGCAGTTCTAAACATAAGTATTCAGACAACAATTGGGTTATGGTGGTGTGTTCTTGCAAGGCTGCATTACGGTCCGCAAAAAAGGGAGAGAGTAGGTTAATATGAACCTTACATCATGATCTTAACTTTAGTGGAATATCCTCTCCTGTTAGCGTGACAAAATGATCAGGTTGAAGAACAAAACAAAAACAAATAACTGTTAAGGTGATTATACTCATGTCTGAGAAACAAATTGGTGGTGCCTATTAGAGTGTCTAAAAGGACAGCCCAACAATAGGTGATCAGACAAAAGCCATGTCGGAACTTATCCATAACTGTTTCGCCAAACAGGTGTTGGCCTCAACATTTACACTTGATACGCTAATGGAGTAGACTACTGCAGCATACTTCAAAAAGATGGGCCACAAACAAGAATTCTGTAGAAAATGTTTACAAGAATTACCATCCGTTCAAGCCGCGCTTGAACATTTATTAAAACATTGTATTGCCCAGTTGTCTGTTAAGACAGATACTAATTACGCCGAAAGAAGGCAGTAAGGTTTGTTTTAAGAATGGGAAAAAGGCTGCAAACGGTCCATATGTTGTTTACGCAGTACTTCGAGTCGCTTATTGTTCCTTATGAAGGGCCAACCCACAGAAACCTCCGAAAACTGTCTTTAATGCGTAATCATTAGATTTGTTCATTTGCCCTGCATTGTTGTCAGGTCGGGATGGCGACCCATTCAGAGCCAGATTTATACAGAGAGTCCTATTGACTCAGAATACTTCTTAAACGCACGCAGCAAGTGCGTTAACGCCTGTGTGTAATAATCTGAATTTATCTGAAATCAAGATGACGCCTAAAAGACCAACAACAGTAGGACTCAAGCCACACATTGTTGGATTGTTGGGTTTAGAACTATTGTCTAACAGTGAGGACGCGACAGCGAGGAAGCCAATCAACAGTAAGAGGACCATGATGCACATTAGTGGAAAGTTCAGAGGAGCAGCGCACACTGCAATCTGAACTAAAGTTTGAACCCCAAAGACATGGAAGCTGCCCATGTTTCTTTCATAACTTGCGAGGTTACAACTCTCATCTTATAATGGCAGCAAGTATATAATCCGACGCCTTCAGGGTTAACATTGCATTGCACAGTCATCAGAAAAGTACATGTGTTTCACTTTAAATAAAAATGTCTTTTTATGACTATATGCAACACGGATGGGATCATTAGAGTCACTGGTATGTCCTTAAAGTCCTGCCAATAACAGAAGAATATTTTGACCCCAACTCTTGTTTAGAAATGGGCGTTTACCTTATGAGTACATGAACAGTTAGGCAAAGTTTACGAAGATACACTTCCGCCTAAAGACGTGTTCTTTTCTTGTCTTAGAGGAAAGGGGGGGGCATTAGTGATTCCGATTACCGCATGCTCAGAAGCATTGGCACCAGATGTTAGATTGTAAAACGATGGGAGACTATATGATTCTTACTTGATGGCTGGACGTTGTTTGTTGGCGGGACATTTTGAAAATTACAGAAGACCTGCATGAAACATTATGCACTGGATCCCGCGATTACATTCTGCGCCCGGGATTGAAGTTGGGATGGCTGTTTATTGGTTTATGGAGTTACAGATTGATTTAGCTGTCTGACCTGCCAATGATTCAGTTGATTGAAACCGATTGCGTGGAGGAATTGTTATGGCGTGCACTCATTACTGTAAAGCGCAAACAACCAAATACCTAGATGATTTGATCAAGTAAAAGGTCTAACTATCTCAGTATTTAGATGCAACATCTGTATGTTTTGGGCTATGGCGAATCACTTCCTTTTCGTAACTTTACATGTACAATGGTGGGTATTAAAAACATTTCAAGAATTTGTAGAACAACTTGGCATACTTTCAGCTGATCGAAAAAGAGGTCTTATTCTAGGAAGTTTGAACGCTAGAATATCCTCAGTGAACTCCATGACCTACTATTGCTACCCATTAGCAGCAGAAAGTCTAAAGATGGCAAAAACAGAGACGCCTAAACTGGTGCTAATCTTCGTGTGGCAAAAAAAATGATGTCTGTCATTACTGAACTTCTTACCAATTTTATTTAAGAATGGTTTTAAAGGTGAGAGCTGTTATCGTATAATGGCTTTTGTTCTAGAAACAGTAATGAATCCATACATCATGAAGAAACACTGATCTTAGAACTAAATCCATCCAGATGCTTCAGAAAAAGACTTTTCAAGCTGATGAACAACAGCTGTTTTCGGTAAAGACTAAGGGACAAAATCACACAAGCGTAAAGATGCCATGATGGTCACCAAGGAACGTGCAGGTGTGAAGTCAATTAAGCTGACTCAAAACCTATTTATCAGGACTTTAGAAGATTTCCTGTCAGCTTTTTGGCCATAATGATGCCAAGAAAAGAAAGTTCAAATTGGACAAACCGTTTTTTATTGGGTTTAGTATTTGAGAATTATCAAAGCTTTTGATGTTAGAATTTCTTTATGGACTATAGTATTTCTTTATGACTATTTAAACCCTTGTATCAGATGTCCCGGTACTTTACACAGATCAGATAGTTTTGTTTATAGTTATCCCTACTGAACATTACTAAAGAATGGAAATAGAAGTAGGCTAAAGGGCATGCAGGATGGTGTATGATACATCTGATTACCCTAAGATTCGTCTTTACCATGCAATCTGTTAATAAGATGGTTTTTGGAATCAGATGTAAGGATGAATTATCTGGAGGGGTGTGATTAAGGAGTTTATTGCCCCCCCCCCCTGTTGAAGGTAGAAAATGTACAGTCTTTCGAGCAAAAAAAATACTATCAAAAAGCAAAGGGAAATATTCTTCGCAGTGTTGTGCAGTCAAACATATCACATGGACAAGACAATGAAGCATTGTTCAATATATACATACTTTTCTTTCATGACAACGTAAAACTACGATCTATTCTACACTGATTCAACACAACACGTTGTTAACTAATAAAGTCATTAGATAGAACTCAACACTAAACGAGTATTTGTTAAGCCAGAGTTTTCATATGCAATTGGGCATTGGAAGAACAGCATAATTATTTACTTCTTCGTCCGCGGGTCTTATTTGTCACCTCAAGTTTTATTATAAGCTACTATTATATCTTTATTCCAATTCAGCTAAATTCTTGTTTCATGTTTGGTGATGTGCTCGAATTTTTTTTATTTTTCAAGCTATTCTTTATACCTATTGATGAATCAAAAATTTGGGATTTTGGCTGTAGGTGATCCGGGATGCAGTAGCATGTGTGGTGAGCCCTCACAAATGCTTCCTTTTATAGTAGAACTGTATCATATGGTTCTCCGTATTAATTCCAAGGTCTCGTCATTTATAGTTTGTTTCGTTCTGTGCTTTCCTTCTCCTTTTTTGAACCAAAATATATTTACTGTAAATTAAAAATTAATAAGCTAAACTGGAAACTGTGTCTGGCTGGGGGATTATCTGCTGTTCTTCCTTCTAACAAAAGGTTCTTTGAGGGGGCTGGTTGTTTTGTTGTGTCAGGTTTCCTCGTAAATAATACAACGGGCGGATTATTTGTTTACAATTCTTTTTATTGCATATGGATCTACACTCCAAACGGATCTGATTGCCCTGATGCGATTGTCCCCTTATCTTCCCCCGGTAAATAAAGGTACCTTACTTTTAAACCAAACGGTAATAGGTTGCTGGTTTGTACTGGAGTCTTCAGCAACATTTATTGTTTGTTTTTTGAGTGCTGTATGGTTTTAGCCCTGTTAATTTTAAACAAATTTAATTATTCAATGCGCGCAAAACTGAGGGCAAGTCTGATAACCCATTCTGTGTTGCGAGAATTGTCAATCAGTCTCCTGGGATACTGGTAGGAAAAAAGTCTGCAGATATCTGTTTGTTTAAAGTTTTCAACCAATGCTGTGATCGCGTGAACTCCTGGAATGCCTCTTTTAATGGTAACTCATTGTTTAACAATAATTGATTCACTTGACTTTAATTACTTTTCCATCATCAACTTGAATCATGCGAGGATAAGTTAGGGGGCCTTCGTTGGTATATCCAGTTGTATGGCAACAGCAACCAGTAGAAGCACTCTTTTGTGTTAAATGGATTCTGCATCCTTTGGTATCTGAAGGCTTGTCAATGGACTGTGAGGCGTACTTAAATCTTTTTTCGTCTAATCGTATCTGGGGGTAATTATAGAGGTCCATTTGATGGGTGTCGTTGGTATTGTATTCACAAGTGTTGGTCTCTGTATTCGTTAGGTGCAGGGATATTAAATTTGCCAAATCGCTTGTTTAGATAACCATGCTTGTGCTGTTTTGTTCGTGGACTCCCGCTGCTTGGCTTAGGCTTTTTTATTGCGTGATTCCCTTCCCAATATATCCTTTTGACGAATAATAGCTTTTGTTCATTTTTATTCAGCCAATATTATGCGCAACAAAATACTCAACGGTCATACCAAAGACGATAAAACACGATTTTCTTGCATCTTTTGTTTTTGCGAGGGTTGTTAAAGTCACTGAATATTGGTGGGGGCAATGTCTCGTTTGGTTTGCCTGTTAACAGAAAATAGTCTTTTATTGCACTGGTCATACTTCTTTAAATGTGTAAGCCGCATGTCCTGTTTTTCATGTTTGTCATTATAAAATCTAACTCTCAATTCCTCTGTTTTTCATAGTAATCTTGTGCAGCGGCTAGTGCTCATAGGCTTTTGTTATGTCTTTTTCTCTCGCCGCATCTCGTTAGTTTACTAAATGACGTATTACTTCCGCTAAAAGCAAGCGCATTCACTACTGCGCGCTATCATCATTCGAGTGCTGCCATTTTTTATAAAATGTATTTTTTAATTTTTACAAATTGATACTGTCAGGAATTATTCCTTGCTATAAACTAGAAAATCCTTTCGTAGCAAACGAAGCTGTAATGGTAGCATTTAGCTTTGCTGAATCCTCAAAGTCTAGTTTGCATAGATCAAGCCGGTTTTATTTTTAAGGCTTTTTACCAAGCATTGTGTTATCTACACTTAGGCCTACCTATAACAGCAGAATGGTTTATACACGGTTGGTAAACAGTTTTTTCGGTGCTCATTTTAAAAAATAAAAGAATTAGAATTAATAAAAACTGAACAGCGCTGACCTACTAAACATTCCTGAACTTATATGATTACATAAGGATCAAGTTTGATGACCAAGCTGTTATGCCAAAATAAAAGAAAGACTGTATTCTTTGGCTGCATGTGGGGAAAACAAACAGTTCTCGGAAATGAATTTCGCAAGAACTGTCAAACAGTGTCGCCACAAGACATTGGAAACGTATCATAACAGGTATGAAGCGCAACTGGGGATCAAGAATGGTAAAAAGTGTTAGGACAAAAACCCCAAGTTTTTTTTTTTTTCCTTAGTTTGTTACACTAAACTAGTAAGTTAATTTTGCGCCTATTGATTCTGAACAGACTTTATGTATGATTTAACGCACGGATCAGTTTTAACAAAGTCATTTGAGTCGCTAGGTTGTGATCTATATTACAGATTTGGAACATTATTGTCGCCGCTAATCATGGAGATTAATTACTTTTAATCATATAGATTTTATTTCCCTAAAAAATAGACCGATGCCAGATAAATCAAGCCAGAATCAGAAAACGCTTGAATCAGTGGAGAGAAAGTGACCAGTAAAAGCCTGGGCCGTTGCGCAGGAAAACAATTAGCAGAGTGGTATAACACCAACCCTACCAAAGAAAAGTACAGTTACAATCACAGTTATAGCCCATATGAAAAAGTGCCTAGAGCCGCAACCAGTTGTTTCACGCCACCTATAAAGAAACACCAGAAACAAGTTGATTCAAGACCTCAACACAACACAGGCGTTCGCCTACACTGCCAAAGTCTTCATGGAATTTTCTTTAAGCAATTGTATTTTGCGGCATTGCCGCAGGGGGCGGTTATTACGGTGATAAAATTTATAAACAACGCAGCAAAAATCCAAAGCAGTCCAATAAAAATCTCAACCACTAAATACAGAAGCCGAAACAAAAATGCATGCCAAAACCGCCAACAACAAAAGATCATTTTGATCATTTCAAATGCATAATACTTTAAGAACGTAATAAAATAATTATAAGATAACTTGAATAAGAACTTAGTGTACTTAGGGATGACTTAATGGTAAGAACTTAGCGGGTGATTTGATCAAAGATACTTATTAAGAACTTGAGGTGACGTGAGTAAGAACTTGAGGTTGACTTGAGTAGAACTTGCATTAGGAACTTGGATTTGAACTTGATTAAGAACTTTAATTAAGAACTTAATTAAGACGTGGGGTGACTTGGGTGTGACTTAGGGTGGAAGGCCGTTCAAGGTTTTCAAAGTGGAAGGTTGCCAAAAAGTGAAGTACTAGGACCACTTCTTTGGGTGACTTGGTTAAGAACTTAATTAAGAACTTGGGGTGACTTGATTAAGAACGTAATTAAGGACTTGGGGGACTTAATTAAGGACTTGGGGTGACTTTATGGCATGTCTGGATCACACCACACATCGCACTACCAACCACAGAAAATCATTCACACAATAGGCGGGTGGTGCGTGTGGGAGAAAGTGAGGGGGGCTTTTTGTGGTTCACACTTGAACGGCGTAATATTCGAGACAGCCGCCAAAAGCACTTATTCAGAGTTCCGAGTCCAATAATCACAGGATCTCTTTCAAAGTTCTATGGCGGGCGCCCGCCTGAAAAGGGCCCAGACTGATAAGCAGGTGAAGCAAACCGCGAAGCAGGACGGTTTGGAGCAGGTGAAGTATGAACTATTTTTAGATACCGTTCGGATGCCGAACGGTTTTTACCAGTCCGCACCACAACCTGCTTAAAAGCAATCAGACTTCGATTGCCAGTTACTGTTTGTTTGTAAAAAAATCGTTATTTTTTTGGTTATTGAAGTCTCTACTTGTCAGAGAACGTAAAAATTGCCAGCATTAGATTCAACCGCCCGAAAAAAAATGGGTAGAGAGGGCGGTGGTTGGAGATATTGCCGGCCATTTTTTTTCGTTCTCTAGCAGGTTTTCAGGGAGAATGTTTGCCAAGCGGTTAGCCGTATCCGTTACGATTTTTTTAGATGCCGTTTTCCTATCGTCAGTAGCTCCAAACCCGCCACGCAGGCCTGCACGCTGTTAAGCCGTCCGGTGGCCTCAAAAGCCCAGCCTTCGCTGTAGCCAGGGGTTTGTGCGTAACCGTTATATTTTTTAGAAGCCCGTCACTAGCGGCTGCCTGATAGGCAGCCTTTAGAGGTGATGGGAGTGTTGGCACAGCTCCGCAGGTGGGGTAGAGGGGGGCTTTGTAGGTCAATCGGCAGCTTCTGCGATTGACCCAGTTTTTGTTGGGCGCTTTCTGGCAGCCAGGCTAGTAA
>CM031626.1:53343398-53367046 GCA_018398815.1 Conus ventricosus
TTTTCGTATGATTATTCGTCACAGAATGCATAGCAAATGTGAATCTTCCCACAAGTCCGTGGTGTAATTAATTGCCGAAAGAAAACGAGGTTCACTTTATGTTTCTGTTGTCCTATTTTAATGATCTGAGAAGTCAATTTATTGTTCAAAAATATTAAGCATCCTTTCTCATTTTCGACTTTTATTATCATGGCCATCACAAAACGTAGGTACCATAAAACGTTTTTGCTGTTTTCTTGTACAAGGCATTTGGATTAGAAGTTTATAAGCAGTTAAGATGTAATTGTTGGTGTACTGTTTGATTTTAGTTAGTCGACTACCTGTTGCACTTGATGAAATATTTGCGGGATTTATTCTTTTTTGTGTGAAAAGATTTGTTCACATTGCCTCCTTTCATTATGGGCTAGGGCCTATATGAAAAAAACATCGTATCCGTATCTGTCTGTCTGTCTGTCTGGTCGTCTGTCTGTCTGTTTGTCCCTCTGTTCTGTCTCTTCGCTCTCCCCTCTCATCAATCTCTCTCGCTCTCTCATACCCATGAGAGAAGGAGAGAGAGAGGAAGAGAGAGAGGGAGACGAGGAGAGGATGAAGAGAGAAGAGGAGGGAGAGGGCGGAGAGAGGAGGAGAGAGAGAGAGGAGAGAGAGGAGATTTCGTGCAAATATAATTTATCCGATGCTTTCTGAAAGAAGAAATCCTGATTCTTATAAGATCTTTACCCATTTTGTCTATGAAAATCGTAAAAAGTCACATCTGAATGTGCATCGACAGGACAACACTGGGAGAGAGAGAGTGAGAGAGAGCGGAAGAGAGAGAGAGAGAGCGGAGAGGGAGAGAGAGAGAGAGATGAGAAGAGAGAGTAGACAATGACAATGACAATTTTATTGAGTAAACAAGATGTTCATTTCAAAGGGGATCAAACACAAAATCTATTTCCAATTTTGTAATAGGTCCTACGTTAGGTGATAGTGATTCTCTCTCACTATCTCTCTCTCTCTCTCTCTCTCTCTCTCTCTCTCTCTCTCTCTCTCTCTCTCTCTCTTCTCTCCTTCTCGTCGCTCTCTTCCTTTCTCTCTCTCTTCTCTCTCTCCTCTCTCTCTCTCTCTCCTCTCTCTCTCTCTCTCTCTCTCTCGCTCTCTCTCACTCTCTCCGTCTCACCTCTCTCATTTTTCATTTTTAAGTTCCACTGTAGCCTTTTTCCAATATGTATTTTCTTTCCATAAAAAGATATCATTTATTCTGCTAGGCTCTACAATTCGATTTCCGATCGTTCTTTGAAATGCTTTATACAAAAACCGATGACAGCTGACTTACGGGGGACACCTCATCGTCACACGAACATCACAAAGCCAATGTTGCCGTTTAGCTCTTGGATAACACTGGCATCTTTTCTGGCAAAAACGATTATAAGCCTCACAATCAAACAACACATGAGATTCATCTTCAAGATGCTGCATTACAAAGAGGACAAAGCAAGTGTCGTGTACCAACATCTTTTCTGTATCGCAGGTTGTGAACAAAGATGGGGGAAATTCCGAATCTAAACTTCGCATAGATTTCTTTGTAGAATTTTGGGATCTACAGTCTAAGTATTTTTTCAGTTTCAACGTATGCTTGAAGCAGTGTAAACATTCAAAACGATCTTTGGTTTCAATTTTGTCATGCACATTTGTCCATATTGGTCAGTCTGTCTTTGTTATTAATAAAGACGGGAAAAATTCTTACGTCACCAACATTATGTTGTTGCCAGACATCACCGAATAGTGTACACAAAAGCAATGTTTTGACTTGAAATGCCACTTCTTTTGCCCAATCTTTGTAAATAGTTTATCATACTATAGGCTTTTTCTTGGCAACCTTTAGTGGGCTGGATGTTGCATACGCTAAAGCCAGTAGCGGATGCATCTTTCTGCTGCCGCACATACAAGGGATAACGTAACCCGAGTTCCCCCAAACCTTACTGTTCGGTGATGGCACACAACATTCAAATACCTTTACATGCAAATAAGTGGGTTTTTTCAATAACATCGAGTAGTTGATAACCCCATTCTCTCTGCCGCATAAAGTAAAATAGGCGATTGTAACTTGGGGTATCAACATTTTGAAAAAAATCTTCCCTGGGACATCCCTAGTTTCCAAAGGCACCTGAGTAATTGGTAGTTCTGATCTTACCCTTCTTTGCATGTTCTTCGACAGCGCTGTCAAGGAAAATTTGGTTGTAAAAATGTAGACCCAAAACTTATAACTGTGTTACACTTTAATATTCTACATTTCCCTAGTTCCACTTTTCATTAACCCCAGAAAATCCCCTTTTCTAAATACACAATTATCTTGGTCTTGTCTAAGTTTAGTTTAAGGGAGAAGTTATCAGCAATACCTTTGAGGATGTCCAATTTGTTTTTGTAGACCAGCGGGCCGAGTGAGGAGGCGAGAGCCACATCATCAGCTAAAAAGGAGAAGTAGAATCTGAGTCACGTCGGGTGTTAGTTGAACACCGTGCTGACCATTCTGCGCAATCTCCTGGCACCAGTCGTTTATGAAAAATGAGAGCAATAATGTAGGGGACCAGGACACAACCTTGTCTCACTCCGCCATTGCATTTCAAAAAAGTCTGTCATGCGACTGGGACATCTTACACACGATCTCACACAACGCTGCATTGTTTTCTGCATCCTTAACATTTTGCATCCAACGCCCATATTTCGAGTACATTCCACAGGATATTCTATTTACGTATCGAAAGCTTTTTTAAGTCGACAAAGCAAAACATTACAGATTTACCTGAATTTTTCAAAAGATATCGTTGCACAATAGCTACAAAGGACAAAATGTTATCTGAAGTAGAATAACCGGTTCTCAAGCCACTTTGTTCTTCAGCAATCTTTCCATCCTTTCGGCCCACCATTTAAACAAGTCGATTATTTAATATTTTTGCAAACATTTTCCAAGTATACTAATAACGAGCATACTCGATAATTGCTGGGAATTATCAGTATCTCCTGCTTTGATTACGGGCACAAGATTGCATCATTTTCCACGCACTTGGATATTGTTGTTGTGTGTCAAATATATGAGTAAATAGTGCAAAAGAAAAGGCAAAGTTTGATCCAAGGAATATATCAACATTTCTGGCAAAATACTATCTGGTCCTGGAGCCTTGTTCTGCTTGAGAGAATGGGACAAACATGCCTTATTCGTCCGTGTCAATCGTGTTTATCAACTCTCGATATATTCGTGTTGTCCCCACTGTCAGTCGTCAATATGTTCTACGTTTTTTCCACTTTGCTTTGAACACAGGACGGAAATGATTGCCCCATTCCTGACAGTGATATTAGGTTTGCTTTGTGCTTTTACTGTTTTAATGTCTTTTTACTTCTTTCCAGAAACTTACTGGATAATTCTCTTTAAAAAAAGCTTGTTTTTTAAAATAAGGTAGTTTCAAGTTTTTCTGTTTTAAAGATGTTTTGTTTACTATTGAGTAAACGTCTATATGTAATTCTACTTCCACATACTTAAGCCTTAACTGGTTTTGTAATTCTTGACTTTACAACGGAGGTGAACATCCTCCAGCAACGTCTCATTCTTTTTTAGCTTTTTCTACACTCGTAGTCGAACCAACTATTGGATTTAGGGCCGCTGCCGATTCTACGTTTCATTGCCTCTGCTGCCTGAAGTAGTCCTTCACTTTTGACACGTCACTGCTTCGTCAACTTACACTGTCCTGGATTTATGGAGGCTTTGTTCAGAGACATTGAAAAATTTCATTGCTATTGTATGTTACTGCAAAATAGCTCTTCCTTAGCTTTGTCCAAACAATTTTTCTGTATATGTTACGTAGGCTCATCGTCCCTGTTTCCAGCTACAAGTTATACTCATTACCATTGGCATATGCTTAGGAGTTGAACATTTCGCCCACTTTTAATTTGCATGGTTTTGTGAATCATTTCTTTTGAACAAATAAAATAGTCTATTTACATACTGCAGTCAAACAAACATATGTAAATTTTTCATCTTACCGTCCGTCGTCCCGGCACAAGGATCCGTTCAAAATCGTTTAAATGCAAACAGCCACAGAGCTCAAGAAGAACACGCCCAAAGTGGTTAACAGTTTCGTCCTGGGATTGCCTCCACTGCTCAATAAATCATACTGAAATAAAGTCATTATTATTTTCTGGTTTACTTGAAGTAGCATTTAAGGAACAGTCCTTGCATTGAAATCACCACACAGTAAAACTCGTTTACGGTTCGTTATGTCGACTGTACCTAATCAAGAATACATTACTTCAATCACATTTATCACTGGGACCTGCAGGGAATTATGGGGCTGTCTGTGTAAGGCTGTCAGGGGGACATAACATAGGTGCACCGCAAATTTCAAATGATTTTTGTTCATAACATGCTTTTATCGAACTCTATAACCGCAATATTATCCTTTTGAAATGTCTGATGATTTGATAAAAACCTTCAGAGATCGTTTCACTAGACTTAGTCCTCCCCCGCTACACCGACCCTGTTGAGAGAGCTTTACTGTGGGACTCTTAAACTGAACAAAGTTGGGGAACAGTCAAGGTCGTTTGGTACTTGAGAAATGTTTCTGTAAAACAAATTATATCAATTTTGATACGTACGGTATGAAATCTGATCTCAGACAGTTTGAAAGAAGACCTTCGACATTCCAGTTCAGAATACAAATGGTCGGGCTCTTTCCTCGATGAAATATTAGTAGTTTCTTTGTCTATTTTTCGTAGAATTTTGAAATGGCTACCATGCTTGTAAGACTGTAATGCCTTTCGGTTTTCAATGTTATTGGGCACCGGACGGCGATTGCTGCCATTACTGAAGCAAGATTGTACACGGTCCACACGCTTAATGTCATCGTGACGTTGTTGGCTGGAGATCGTCGTGTCCTTCGCCGGCAGCCTGGCGTCATTTTTTGGGTTGTTTTCTCAGCATCGTGTCGATTCGCTCTTGCCGCCCCGTGACTCGGTTTTCCTTGGTAACTTGACGATCCGCAGAGTCAGGGAACACGCTGACGCTGACGATGTTCCTGCAGGGTGAATGGGTTGGGATGTCCGTTTCCTGTCCAGGAGATCGTCCCCACGTCCAAACCCCGTAGAGTAATTCCTGACGTTGCCTCCGTTAGATCTGTTTGCCACCAGATCCTCTGCCCCTGGTGTGAGCGCGGGGTTCCTGTAGAACTGGCAGGCGACTTGTAGGAGTCGTGCTGAGATACGGTGTTCGTCGCCCCGATTCTTACTTGTAATGCAGCTTGGATTTGTCCGTGTGTCCTGGCGTCCGCGGGAATCGATGACGGATGGGGAGTGAAGGGAAGGTGTGGGATTAGGTGAAGGGGACGAGAGGAGGAGGAAGACAGATCGTGGGGGTAAGAGGGGGAGGGGGGGATGAAAGTGTGTATCTGGGGAGGAGGTAGTACGGGTGGAGGGGGAGGAGGATGGGTGATGGTGGATTGGAAGGGGAGGGGCAGGGATTGACGAGCAGGGTTGGGGGAAGTGGGCAGACGAGGAATGTGTCAGAGGGGCGGGAGTGGGCAAGAAGGAAGGGTGAGAGAGGAGGGGAAAGGAGCAGTATAAAGGAGGATATGGAGGGGGCGAGCAGGAAGGGGAACAGGGAAGAGAGGACTGGGGTGACCGTTTATGGCAGTCCTGTGTGGCTGGTTCTTGCAGCGCCTTCCTCCTTGTCGACATCAAGAAATGCTCATGTTCATCGTGCTTTGTCTCTTGTATTTGATGAGTTTAAACCTCTGTAAAAGGCTGTATATTCCTCTTTCTTCAGTTCATTGGTGTGTGTCGTTGTTGTTCTGTCAAATCGTTCGACCATTCTTATTCGGCTTTTTTCAGTTTTCATGAGTTGCTTTGTTACTGATCAATCTCTTTTTGTCCTGGTTTCTTTGGCAATTTGGCAGCTTAGGTCTTGGTCGGATCTGGTCTGTTTTCTTACCTATCTGTATGTGTGGGAAAACTCATCTTTGACCATGTTCTTGATAAATCATGTTTGCAGCAGAGCAGTTTCAATGAGAATCTGAAGACAGTCTTCAGGCCCTCTTTTATAAATGTTTCTGGGGTATGCCGTAAATGACAAGTTGTTTTTCGCCAACAGTGTGCATGTTGAGAAATTTTGTCTTCAGTAGAGAACTAATAAATACCAAGCCTAGCTCAACCGCCTCAACCAGTTTTCGGGCGGTTGCCCTAGGCTAGGTATTTATTAGTTTCTCTAACTAGTAAACCCTACAACAGGCATACTGTGTAGGATTATCCGTTTTCAATACTAATTTACTAAACTTTTAGATTTTAGTTTTTGCTTAATCCTGTGTTTTTCCTGATCATTTTCAATAACATCATTTTCGTAAATTAGAGCCACACCAGATTATCAAATTTTTGGGTTTTGGGTTTTTTGGTGCATTGTGTTGTCTTTTCATGGTTTTTCAAGAGCTCCAACCCTGGTGATGTGATGTTGCATAATAGCAGAGATTAAAGGCGAAAAAAACACTTGTGGCACGGCAAGATACCTATGTGTTTGGAGCAACAGCGGAACACCCGGCTTTAACCAAAACTGTGCTGAGAAAGAGGATATGTTAAGGAAAAGGAAGGGAGGGTAGGCTACTCCGTACACCTGGCTGATACTCTTCCTGCTAGTGAAAGATAAGGGGCAGCAGGAGGAAAAAGTCTGCCTTCCTTCATTACACTGATTTATGGCCTGCTTCTGCCCATGTGGGTGGGGAGAGGCTAGGAGGTCAAGATATAAAGGAGTGCGCTACACAGGCTTACACTGGAAGTCTGGTTTGCCTCAATTATGAAGAGCCTGCGATGCAGTTTCAAAGCAAGGTAATGACTATTTTTTGTAAATGTGTGTTTTTATGTTTTCTGTTGAATAATATTTGATGCTGCTAACAGCACTTATTAACTTACAAACTTGAACTTGAACCATTGTGAGTTATGTGACTATAGAAGTACTCGTGTGACTTCTGCCATTGTTTAAAAACTTCAAGTGGGCATTTCTCAAAATCTGCCATTTTGGAGATGAACGGTGTGCCTCTGAAGTAGCGATTTGACGCATAGATTCATCAAATGGTCTGCTGTCTTTCATGTGAATATTAAAATCTACAGTCTTTAAACTGTTCTCTAAAGTTTTGTAAACTGAGTGATATTTTTGACATTAAATTCCACCACACTATCCCAGCATGTCTTCCACTGAAAGCCAGTTTTGACAAAGTGTTTCTTTTTAACTATGTCGCTTTTCTGCCGAACAGTCTCCATATAAATAGTGTCTGCGTTCCTTCAAACAGTTATAAAAGTGTTCTAAACACTCACTTAGTTTATTGCGAGGATCAATAAATAATGTCATCATTGTCCATATAAACCTTCTATCATGTTATGCTTTGTTCCATTAAGAGTTGGACAGGGAAAATGACATATGATCAAAAATTATAGCGATAAACTGTTTGAAATAGGTCTAGGACAATTATTGTTTTTTTCCACAACCAGTCTGTCCACGATCAATGAACAATGAGGCGTTTTTGTCATAAAGTTTAACTGCACCCTAGTTTTATAACAGAATTTAATTAATCCAGTTATTATGTTTATCATACTTTGTCAAAACTTGTTCAGTATAATAAAATCCTATTAAGATCTAAATGTGGTAAGATTAATCCAAGTCCAGGTTCTTTGAGATTGCTTTCTAGTAAGCCTAATATTGATTTTGTCACTGGTTGTATTGACCTTAATTCTCCCCACCCGCTGTAGAACGACGACAGTAACTTTAAGTTTTTCAACGTCTCAGTTTTGCCAGCTAATTAGGATTCCTTTTAAAGGAAGTCACGCCCAACGCCCACAACCTCCTTCCTCTCCTATCTTTTTAAGACCGAAATTTTCAAACTCATTGTGAAACGTGTCCTAATTTCATTTGTGGAATGAACTGTAATTTTGTAGAAGCATCTTTCAAAAACTTGAATTCCTTTCTGTGGAGGATGTACTGTTATCCCCTTACGGTTTATTTCAATCTCTTTCCGACTATTGCTTCCTCTGGCATAAGACTTACATGTAAAGGACATGAGTTGAATGCTTTTCTGAAACTTTATGACGGTCAAAAAATGTAAATGGGCTTTGAATTCATCTTTTATGTCCCATTATAAATATGGTTCTAAGTTGCCATTTGCTGTCAGGTTTTCGAACTATTTTATATCATATGGCCAGCATTATTTTGCTTCACATTACGCAGATGTTCTAGTTTAGGAAACTTTTTGCTTGTCGCCACCTCTTACGGTTATAAATAACCATTCTTTGCTGTACTCAAAACCATACAAGGCTTTTTTCACCGTTCTGTTCCAAAGTCCTCAACGTCTGCAAGGTCTTTTTTTAATTCTAAGTTATACACCTTCAGGGCGCTAATTGTAACTACCGATTCTTCTGGTCCACGCGACATGTTTTAGTACAAACGTATTATTTTATTTCTAAAACAATGTGCAGGTTAACACATTTCACGACTTTTCCTGCTTTGTCTGCGTTTTTATTTTAAATGATCCGACCCTTCCACAAACTAATCTTTCAAACTGTAATTATGGAATTGTATAATTTTCATCATCGCAATATGCAGCTTTCCCAGTTGCGTAAGAGCTCTTAAATAGTTGAGGGCTTCCATCTATAAGTTTCATCAGTGCTCCGCTCATCCAAATGAACATAGAGTTAATGAATGTAGTTGCAAGATCGAGCGGATTTTTCCCCCTTTCAATATAAAAGGAAAAGTAGTTTTGTTTGGGGTAACTCTTAAAACTATGAACGGCTGGATTGGCAGGTTGTTAAAGCCTAACATTTTAGCTAGCTC
This sequence comes from Conus ventricosus, assembly GCA_018398815.1. Classification (NCBI taxonomy): domain Eukaryota; kingdom Metazoa; phylum Mollusca; class Gastropoda; order Neogastropoda; family Conidae; genus Conus; species Conus ventricosus. The sequence continues at coordinate 53,352,235 of CM031626.1, forward strand.
TCATCAAATAGTAAACCTACTTCTTCTTCTTTCAGGTTTGTAGGTCAACATTGTTTTCAGATTCGCTTTGTTAAGTTTGAGAGTATTGTCGAAGTTACTCATTGCTTCTTTTAGTGAGCAAAACCCGTAATAACCATCAGGTATGGGTTAACTGGCTAACTAATTTTCTGCATTATCCATTTTTTGAATCTTATTCTTCTTCTTCGATCACTTATTGAAAACCATACAACTTTGTAAAAAATTTCATGAAGTACAACCATTTGGTTCCGCAATTGTTATCAATAGCATGTTCTTAAAAACGACAGGACGGTCTTGAGTTGTTATTGTTACACAAACATTTTTTAACGAAATAAAAAATGAGTGCATTTAAATATAAACTGGATAAAATTATTCTTATGTTGGGCCACACTACAATCTTAAAAATATAAAACTGATACTCCTTGACATTCTGTGATCTCAGTCTGACACCTTTCTAAGTGAAAGGTTAGTGCTCCATTGAAGAGCAATCTTAACCCTCCTTTAAAAAACGACTACATCAAAAGTGTGGTTTAGTCATCCGATGCAGTTTTATCAAGAACAGTTAAACTTTGCTGTGTTTTGTGCATCAAGTGAGGTTGTGGAGTGTCGTATGCTGACACTTAAATCATCTGATCTTTGGTGAGGTCAGTGTACAGGATTTCATTTTTATTACACATTCAGACGTATTTTGATCTGACTGCAAGCTCCCATTACAAATGACCAAACCGTTTAAGCCATTCAGCAACAGAATAAGACAGGTAGGCTTTTGAAACAGGATCTGGAAACGAATTCCAATATTAAGGTCAAGACAGACTTTAGACAAAAGTGGATCTTAATCATGGTCTAGTGCACCCTTATTTTTGGGGCGTGCACAGAATGTTAAAATGTCTGGAATCCTCCGTACACTCGTTCTCTTCAGGCCAGCTGTTTCTCTCGGGTCCTAGAGCAAGAGCATAAAACACATGGATACATTTACTTAGACACTCTTAGGGCCTAACTAAAGCTTGGAATAGAACGAATAAACGACTCTTTTCGTATTTTTTGGTGTTTGCTAGGCTCGCAACAAAAACGAGATCGGCATAATGATCCTTTTTCTGGTTTTGATGCACAAAAAAATCAGCAATTTAGAGGACGCATTAATTCTGAGTTGATTTCCCTTAAATTTTTTTAAAAAAGGTCCAAAATGTTTTACAATCGCAGACAAAAGTAGACTTTGTTTTGGTCGGGTTTATCCTGCTGCCTTCTGCCCTCGGCCCCAGATAGGAACAATAATAAACTACAATAATGAAATCCTTGTGGAGGAATGAACAGAAAGTCGGAAAAAACGAAATAAATTCTGGCCGTAATATTGAAGCAGTAAACAAACAAAAACCCCCCCAAGAATAAGTCATCCTCCCCGTGGCCCAAAACCCCTAAAGCCCGGTTAAAGACCACGAAGTCAAAAAAAATAATGCCCTTAATATGAAAAGACGCAATTGTTTTTGGATTAACTGGCTAGGATTATTTTGGTCTTTTTTTTACAAAAAAGTAACCCGATATTAAGAGAACTAATGTCCAAAGTGCTCGGCCTTTAAAGCAAATATTTTGCTTGCGTAGAAAAAAGCCGCTAACAAACCCCCAAATATCCCCCCCCGGAAAAGGGCCCCCATGGCTTTACGGTTTAATTTTTTTTTAAAACCCGCAAGTGATAAAGCTGTTTTTTTACCATGATTTATCGGGTGGTGATGGAGGCGATGGCGGTGGAGGCACGGGTTTTGAACCGCCGCCTGTAATACCCATCCCGTGTATTATGAAAAACCCAAAGGGCCGTTATACGCTTGCTAATGTGACCCCTTGCTCTCAAAACGGGTTTTCGTATTCGTTCTGCTAGTTTTGTTTTTTATATAAAATTCTTGGTAGTTTCTTTTTCTGCTCACTTGAGTTCGAAATTGTTCTGGGTTTTGTAGACAACACTTCTAGTCTTGTGATTTTTTGTTAAAGTCTTTTAGTCTTTGGGTTATTCTTTCTTTAATATATGCCCTAAGTTGGCGTCATCAGCCTAAACGATTTTTTCTTTTTCTTTTTTAATCCTCTCAAATTCCCCCGTTTTGCTAAATGTTTGTTAATTCCCCTCTGAGGGGGTTCTCAAAGCATGTCAAGGGCCATATTTCTGAGATAGGGGGGGTGGTATAGTTTTTAATGCTGTTTCTTCTAAAAAAACTGGTTTCTGCTTCTTTACATTTATTAATTCACCTGCGATTGTTTTAATTCTTTAGTTCCTTTTTTTGTATTTGTTTCTTTTGGGATTTCCGTGTGTTTTTTGAATTTTAGAACTCCCCTCTCCCTAATTTTGGTTTAGAAATGCCAAGGCGTTTTTTGTTCGCTACACCGAGTCTTTTTTAAATTTGTACCATAGCTAAAAACTTTGATGGGTCTTTTTTATTTGAAGCTGAACAAGTTGCCCCTTGACGTTTTTCACAAAAAAAATGGTCTCTTTTATTCAAAATATCGGGGGTATAAATTCGGGAGGTTCTTGACCAAAAATTTGGTACAATGATCAAACCTTTTCTTTCTGTTAATTACGCCGCAATGAGAGCGCTGAGCGATGTGTGTAAAAGGGATCATTTACTCATGTCTTTCCCAGGATCAAAAAATATTTTCTTACCTTCAATCCCTGCCTGTTTCTTAAATAATTAATTTTTATTTTTTTAAAAAAAAATGTAAAAGCATAGGTTTAAATTTCTTGCCCCGCATAGAAGAGAAAGAGCCCTTTGGCGTAAGGGAAAAAAAAGGAAATATTACTTTTCCCAAATAATCCATCTATATTGATGCAGATCAATTCTTCGTCAAATTTCCAGACTAGGGCAGTTAAAGTGATTGTCCCAGGCCTGCGCAATTACTTTCAAAATAGAATCGAATCAGAAACAGCCCAAAAAACAGAACAGTTGTCAGAATCGGGGACGGGCAATCGTAAGAAAATTTCAAAAAAAAATTGAGGGGAGAAAATTTTTCTTTAACATTGCAGACTATTTTTAACCTATTCTGATTATGGCAAACCGGGAATGAAAGGGATTTTGCTTTTCAAGGATAGAAAAAAAATAAAGACTAAAAACAGAATAGGCGGAAGATGCTAAAGACGAAAACCCAAGTAGTAGCTGTAAATTTTGCATGGAATCGCTTTTCTTTCCCTTGATTTCGAGTGTTAAACGCAGCGCCATATTTTTCAAGGAGCTTTTAAAAGACAGATTGTCATTAAAATAATTTTTAATGTACAAACGTGTTATCTTTTTCATCAGACACCAAAGGGCAAAGTACGCATTTCTGACATCTCGTTGAGTTTGACGTTTTAGAAAACCCTAATTTAGCAAGTGATTGACAACAATTCAATCAAAATTAGCAATTTTTACGAAAGAGTGATTCATCATAAACATTCCCAGAAAGAAAGAATGACACTATATGGAATTTTATTTTTAGTGCCGCAGAAAGATCCTTAAGGTTTTTTTTTTTTCTGGGGAAAGATGAAAAAGAACATTCAAAAGAGGAAGTGAAAAGTTTTTTTAATCCTAAAATAACGAAAGTGCAATGTCAATGGGGTGTCCTAACCAAATCTACGCTAGCGGGCTTAGCCTTTCAGCATTTTGCGAAAAAAAGAAAATTTTTGGGGGGGGGAGGTGTAGAAGTCCAACAGTGCCCTTGTGTCTAAAAAATCTACCCCTTTCACAGGTTGGGCTTGTGATTTTTTAAAAAACAAAATGGTTTAGGATTGACCTAAGGTCAACAAGGATAATCGTTGCATGGAAGTGGGAGAACTTTAAAGACGGAAAAAACATTCAAATTGTAAAGAAAAAGATAGGGAAAAACCCAGTTTTTGTACATTTGTTTTTTTTTATGATGCGCAGCTAAATATTAAAATAACAATTAAAAGATAAAAATACTAAATTATTTTTTTTTTAAAAAAAAAAAAGCTGTCTTTAAAGTTTTACCCAAATTGCCTACAGCCCCGAGTCGCCAAAAGAAGGGTGTAAAAACCCCCGACATAGAAAACCTTCGATTAACAAACATTCACAAAGGGCAACAAAAACTAGAGCAAGCCTTTCAAAAACAGAAAAAACCAAACAAAGGATTTCGTCTTTAATGTGTTACAATGTTTTTTACTGGAGCATCGATATTGTGCTCTATCAGAGGAACAAGTGTAGGCCTCTTAGCAACAGGCGTAGGTGCACCCAGTTTTACCTCGGCGGTTTTTTTTAACTTTTGGGCCTGTGTCTTTAGCTGTAAGTGCTGCTGAAAAAAAATTAAAACAAAACTCCAAAACCCAAAAAGCTTGGTTCAAAAATAACAGCTAAATTGTTCTTTAAAAATGACAAAAAATAAATCACTAGTAAATAAAACATCACGGAGGGAAGAATTTGTCTTTTTTACGGGCCCGATTTTGTGCATAAAGAAAAAAGTTTTCTTCAAAAAAAGGCAAGGGCAAGTTTTTCTCAAACACCGACCCCGAGCAGAAAAAAAGGAAATGTTTAAAAAAGTAAACGAGACTTTAAAAACTCTGTTCTAAACGTACTTTAAACAAACATAAAGGGCGTTTATCTTTATTTTTATGAGCCCAAAGCACAAAAAGACGTTGTTTTGATTCTGATTAAGTATTTTTTTTAATTTAAAAATATTTTCGTTAAAAAAAGAAACTTAGAGGAAAAGATATAGAAGGACCGGACAAATTTGTTTGAAAACAATGCTTAAGGGAGGGTTTGTAAAAAGCTTTAAATGATATTAATCTAGAAGTCATTGTCAACAAATGTACGGCAAGTGTTGTTCATGCTTTTTCTAAAGTTCCAGGAAAACTAACAATAGCCCCGCAGTTAAATAATTTTAGCTTTTTTAAAACGACTATATAACAATAAATGAAGAAAATCTGAAGTCGGGTCCAACTAAAAACAGACTATTCTTTCTCATAATGATTTAAAAACCCCTGGTTGGGCAGCCCAACTGCTTACACAGTTTGTGTGGCCGCTGAAGAAGCAAAAGAGAGGTTTGGGTTTGGTAGAGGGCGAAGTCTTAGAGATCGTTTAAAAAACAGGCTAAGTATGAGCCGATTGTAGGAAAGTTTACTTCCACTACTCCGCATTGTCGCAAAAAGAGCAGTTCTAAAATAAAAAATTCAGACAACAAATTTTTTATGTGGTGTGTTCTTGAAAGGGCTGAAATTACGTCCGAAAAAAAGGGAGAGAGTGGCAAAATTGAACCTTACATCAATGTATTAACTTTAGGGGGAATATCCTTTTTTTTGGTGGACAAAATTGATCATTTTGAAGAAAAAAAACAAACCAATAACTTTTAAATGTAACACTTGGTTGAGAAAAAAAATTTGGTCCCTATTAGAGTGAAAAGACACCCAAACAATGGTGACCCAGAAAAAAGCCATGGGGACTTACCCCTAATGTCTTCCCCAACAGGGGTTGCCTCAACATTCCCACATTGAAAAGAAAATGGTAGACTAATGCAGCTACTTAAAAAGATGGGCACAAAAAGAATTTGTAAAAAATGTTTAACAAAAAATTCCACGTTCAACCGCGCTTAAAATTATAAAAACTTGTATTACCCCGTGCTGTAAGAAGAATAATTACGCCGAAAAAAGGCGTAAGGTTTGTTTTAAGAAGGGAAACGGCTGCAAACGAGTCCATATGTTGTTTACGCGATTGAGTCGTTATTTTTCCCTTATAAAGGGGCCCAACCCCACGAAACCTCCGAAAAACTGTCTTAATGGTAATCATCAGATTTGTTCATTTGCCTTCTTTGTTGTCAGGTCGGATGGCGCCCATTCAGAGCCAGAATTATCAGGGACCAAATGCTGCAGAATCTTTTAAAACGCACGCAGAAGTGCGAAACCCTGTTGTAATAATCTGAATTTATCTGAAATCAAGATGACGCCTAAAGACCAACAACAGTATGATTGCCACACATTGTTGGTTTTGGGGTTTAGAACTAATGTTACAGTGGGACGCGCGCGGGAGCCAACCAACAGTAAGAGACCATGATCACATTAGGGAAAGTTCAGGGAGCAGGCCCTGCACTTTCAACTAAATTTTGAACCAAAGACGGGAAAGCTGCCCTCTTCTTTCATAACTTGCGAGGTTACAACTCTCCTTTTTTATTGAAAGCGTAACGACCCCTTGGGAAACATGATTGCCGTATCAGAAAATACATGTGTTTCCTTTAAAATAAATGTTTTTTTATGACTTAGGGAAAACCCTGATGGGATCATTAGGTCCTGGCTATGCCCTTAAAGTCCTCCCCAATACAAAAGAATATTTTGCCCCAAACTTGTTAGAAAGGGCGTTTCCCTTTGGTCATAAAAGTTGGCAAAGGTTTGACAAAGATACACTTGCCAAAAGGACGTGTTCTTTTTGTTTAGGGGAAAAGGGGATTGTGATTCCGTTTACCAGCATGTCAAAAAGGGGCAGAAGTTGGTTTTAAAACGATGGGAGACTATCATGATTCATATTTGATGGCTGCGTTTGTTTGGGGGGCGGCATTTTTAAAAATTAAAAAAACCCCTGCATGAAACATTTTAGCCTGGATCCGGCTTAAATTTTCTGCCCCCGGGGATGGTTGGGTGCTTTCTTAAAGTTTATGGTGTACGGGTGATTTATTGTTGCCCTGCCAATGATTCGATGATTAAAAAAGGATTGCGTGGAGGAATTGTATGGCGTCGTCATTACTGTAAAGCAAACAACAAATCCCCTAGTGATTAGACCCAAGTAAAAGGTTAATTCTCATGTATTTAGATGAACAATCTGTATGGTTGGGCTATGGCGAAATCCTTCCCTACGTAAATTTAAAATGTACACGGTGGTATTAAAAAAATTTCAAGAATTTGTAGAACAAATGCATATCTTACAGGATGTAAAAAAGGGCTTATTCTAGAGGATTAGAATATCCCCATGAACTCCTGACCTACATAATGATAAAACCTTAGCAGCGAAAGTCTAAAGTGGCAAAAACAGAGCCCCTAAAATTTTGCCCAAACTTGTGGGAAAAAAATTTTGTCTGTCATTTCAGACTTCTACAATTTTATTTTAAAACTGGTTTAAAGTTGAAGCAGTTCATCGTATAAAAGCTTTTGATCAAGAACAGTTCTGAAACCCCAAATCATTGAAGAACATGATCTTAGAACTAAACACAGAGCTTTAGAAAAGTTTTTCAAGCTGTGAAAAAAGCTGTTTCGGAAAAAACTATGGAAAATCCACCAAACGTAAAAAATGCCGATTTTGGGCCCAAAGAGAAAAGAAGCAAATTAAATGACTTCAAACCTAATTATCAGGCTTTAGAAGATTTCATGTCAGCTTTTTGGGATAAAGTGAAAAAAGAAAATCAAATGGCAAACCTGTTTTTATTGGGTTTATGTTTTTGAATTATCAAAGCTTTTGATGTTAGAAAATTTTTTATGACTACTTTAAACCCCTTTTATCCAGAGTCCCGAGTATTTACCAAAATTTCAGATAGTTTTGTTATAGATTCCCCCTGAAGCATCTATAAAGACATGGAAATAGAAGTAAACTAAAAGGGGAGGGGGGATGGGATGATACATTGATACCCTAAAGTTCGTCTTTTAAAATTTATCTGTTTAAAAAGAAGGTTTTAGGGAAAAAAGAAGGTGAATTTTGGAGGGGGATTAAAAGGAGTTTATTGGTTAAAGGGCGAAATTACAGTCTTTCGAGCCAAAAAAAAAATCAAAAAAACAAAAGGGATTCTGCAGTGTTGTGCGTCAAACTATCACTGACAAAATACAAAGAAGATTGTTCAAAAACTACTTTTCTCTGACAACGTAAAACTACGATCTAATTAATGAATCAAAAAAACAGTTGTAACAAAAAGTATTTGATAGAACAAAAAATAAACGGTATTTTTTAATCCGAGTTTTATATGCAATTGGGATTGGGAACAGCATAATTATATATTTTTTCGTCCGCGGGTTTAATTTTTCCTCAATTTTATTATAAAACTCAATTATTCTTATCCAATTCAGCTAAATCTTTTTTCATGTTTGCTTGATGTGCTCGAATTTTTTTTTTATTTCAAAAATTTCTTTACCCCTATTTGTAATTAAAATTTGGGATTTTGGGTGTAGGGATCTGGATGTTAGCATGTGTTGGTGAGCCCTCACAAAAACTTCCTTAATAGTAGAAAATCGTATCAATGATTCTCGTATTAATTCCCAAAGGGCTCTTCATTTATCATTCTTTTTTGTTCTGTGCTTCCTTCTCCTTTTAGACCCAATATTTTAGTAAAAATTAAAAATTAAAATTTAAACAACGGAACTGTGTCTGGCGGGGTTATCTGCAGTTTTCCTTCCAAAGTCTTTTGGGGGGGGTTTTTTTGTTGTGTCAGTTTCTCGTAAATAATACCGGGCGGATTCATTTTTACAATTCTTTTTTTTTCATATGGATCAACACTCCAAACTGGATCTGTTGCCCTGAGCGAGGTCCCCTTTTGCTTCCCCCCGGGAAAAAAAGGGACCTTACTTTAAAACCCAAAAGGTAATAGTTTGCTGGTTGTACTGGAGTCTTCGCAACATTTATTGTTTGTTTTTTGATTGCTTGTATGGTTTTAGCCCTGTTAATTTAAATCTTCATTTTCATTTCGCGCAAAATGGGGCAGTCTTCTACCCATTTTGTGTTGCGGAATTGTCAATCGCTCTCTGTGATATGGTGGAAAAAAATCTTTAGATAATGTTTTTTAAAATTTTAACCAAAGCCTGTGATCTGTGAAAATCCTGGGAAAGCCTTTTTAAAGGTTAACTCTATGTTTTAACAAAATTGATTATTGCCTTTAAATTCTTTTCCATATCGACTTGGGGTCTGCGGGTAAGTTAGCGGGCCCGTTGGTTATCAGTTGTATGGGAACAGCAAAAGCAGAAGCCTCTTTTGTGTTAATGGTTCTGCATTTTGTTCTTGAGCATGTCAATGGTGAGTGCGTACTTTCTTTTTGTCTAATCGTATCATGGGGGTAAATTTTTTAAAGGGCCTTTTATGGGTGTCGTTCGGTATTGTTTCACAAAGTTGGTCTCTGTATTCGTCTAGGTGCAGGAAAAAAATTTTCAAAAAAGCTTGTTTGATAACCATTCTTTTTTCTGTTTGTCGTGGACTCCGCTGCTTGGCTAGTTTTTTATTGCCGTGTTTCCCCTTCCCAATACCTTTTGCGAATAAAGATTTTGTTCATTTTTATTCAGCAAAAATTATGCGCAAAAAAATACACAAAAGGGCTACCCAAAAATGATAAACCGATTTTTTGCATCTTTTGTTTTTCTGATGGTTGATAAAAAATCGCTGAAAATTTTTGGGGGGGGCATGTTTCGGGTTTGGGTTTTCTGTTACAAGAAAATTTTTTTATTTCCTGGCAACATTTTAAATGTGTAAGCCGCATGTCCCTGTTTTTTCAGTTTGTCGTTAATAAAAAAATAATGCTCAATTTTCTGTTTTTTTTAGTAATTTTTGTGCAGCTGTGTTGTCCTTTGCTTTGTTTTGTCTTTTTCTCCGCCCTTGCGTAGTTTACTAAATGGTAATTACTTCGCTAAAAGCAAGCGCATTTATACTGCGCCGCCCACTATTACGGTGAAACCCCTTTTATAAAAGTATTTTTTAATTTTAATATTGATCTGTCAGGAATTATTCCTTTCTTAACTGAAAAATCTTCGTAGCAAACGAAGCTGTAATGATAGCAAATTTGTTTGCTGAACCCCAAAGTCTTTTTGCCAAAATCAGCCCCGGGTTTTTTTTTTAAAGGCTTTTACCAGCATTGTGTATCCCCACACTTAGGCCTCCAAAACAGCGAATGGTATACAGGTTGGTAACAGTTTTTTCGGTGCTATTTTTAAAAATAAAATAATTATATTAAAAAAAAAAACATGAACAGGATGACTACTAAACCTTCCCGAACTTATGATTCAAATGATAAGTTTGTGCCAAAACTGTTATGCCCAAAAAAAAAAGATGTATTTTTTTTTGGCAAAGATGTGGGGGGAAACAAAACAGTTCCTCGGAAATGAATTCAGCAATTAACATTCAAAAGATGTCGCCACAAGCATTGTAAAGTTCATTAAAGGTATGAACGCAAATGGGATCAAGAATAGTAAAAAGTGTGGACAAACGTTCTTAGTTTGTACACTAAACTGTAAGTAAATTTGGCCTTTGATCTGAACAAGTTTTATGTATGATTTAACGCAGGATCCAGTTTTAAAAAAAGTCATTAGGTCTCGGTGTGATCTTATTACAGATTTGGAACATTATTGTCGCCCCTATTTAGGATTAATTACTTTTAATAATTAGTTTTTTTCCCTAAAAAAAGACCGGCCCGAAAATCAGAGAACGAAAAATGAAAACGGTGGAGAAAGTGACCAGTAAAAAGCCTGGGCGCGTTTGCGCGGAAAAAAATTAGCAGGTGGAAAAAACAAAGAAAAAATTTCGTTCAATCACAGATTATAGCCCAAAATGAAAAAGGTGCTGGCCCCAAAGTTTTTTTCAAAGCCAGCTATAAAAAAACCAGAAAAGTTGATTCAAGACCCACAACAACAACGGGTTGCACACCCCCAAAGTTTCATGGATTTTTTTTAAAGCAATTGTCTTTTTGGCGGCATTGCCGCAGGGGGGCGGGTTTTTACGGTTTAAATATTAAACAACGCCAGCAAAAAAACCCAAAACAGTCAAAAAAAAATTTAACCCTAAATACAGAAGCCGAACAAAAAAGCTGCCAAAACCCCCCCACAAAAAAATTTTTTATCCTTTCAAATGCAATAATACTTAAGAAATTTAAAAAATAAATTTAAGTTAAATTTATAAAAACTTAGTTGTACTTAGGGATACTTAAGTTTAAAAACTTAGGGTGTTTGACAAGAACTTTTAAGAAATTTAGGTGATTGAGTAAAAGAATTGAGGTGACTTGGGAAGAATTGATTAAGAAATTTGGGGTTTTACTTGATTAAGAATTAATTAAGAATTAATTAAGAAACTTGGGGTGACTTGGGGTGACTTAGGGGGAAGGCGTCAAGTGTTTCAAAGTGGAAGGTTGCCAAAAGTGAAACTACTAGGACCCGCTTTGGGTGACTTGATTAAAAACTTAAATTTAAAAACTTGGGGTGACTTTATTAAAGAAAATTTAAATTTAAAGGACTTGGGGGGCTTTAAATTAAAGGACTTGGGGTGACTTATGGATGATCTGGATCCAAAACCACACGCACTACACACGAAATCATTCACACAATAGGCGGGTGGTGCGTGTGGGGGAAAATGAGGGGGGTTTTTTTGGTTCACACTTGAACGGGTAAAATTTGAGACAGCCGCCAAAAAACACTTTCAGAGTTTCCCAGCAATAATCACAGGATTCTTTCAAAGTTCTATCGGCGGCCCCCTGAAAAGGCAGCCCGAAGCAGGTGAAGCAAAAAGCGAAGAGGACGTTGAAACAGGTGAGTAAGAAAATATTTTTAGATACCCTTCGGATCCCAACGGTTTTTCCCGTCCCCCAAAGCTTAAAAGCAATCAGATTCGATTGCCAGATGTTTGTTTTAAAAAATCGTTTTTTTTTTGGTTATTGAAGTCTTACTTGTAAGAAGTAAAAAAAGCCCCCCCCCCCCCCCCCCCCCCCCCCCCCCCCCCCCCCCCCCCCCCCCCCCCCCCCCCCCCCCCCCCCCCCCCCCCCCCCCCCCCCCCCCCCCCCCCCCACCCCCGAATGGCACCGAGGGGAAAGGGAGTGTTGGCACGCTCCAGCATTAGAGGGGGGTTTTTTTGGCAAACGGTTTCGCGACCCGTTTTTTTGGGCGCTTTCTGGCAGCCAGGCTAGTAAAATCCCTGTGGAAAGGCCAATTCTTGCCCCGCAGGTTAAGAAAACGTCATGTGTATCTCCGAATGCTTTAAAGTGGGGGGGGTTGCAGTACAGAATAAGGGGGGTTTTAATCAATAAAAAAAAATCGCGAGTTTTTTTGGTTTTGGAAAGAATAAAACAAATTGAACTTAATTACTTTCTTCACGAGTTGGCTCAAAACAGGGAAAATCTTCTTTCAGAAAAAGCTCCCCTTTTTTTTTTTTTACCTTAAAAATGCTTTGTTTTTGAAAGGGTTAAAAAAAACAAAGAATTTTTTTACTCTTTCACTGGTAACAACCTTGTAAAAATAGTTTTTTTGTTTTCTTTCAAAATTTTTTTTTTCTTTCTGAAGGGAGCTAAAAGCTGTGTTTTCAAATTTTAAGATCCAATGATAGTTCCCTTTTTGTAACAAAAAAAAAGTTTTTTGGTTTAAGGGAGGGGAAAAGGGCCGCCGCTCAAATTTTCTTTTAAAACGTTTGTTTGGGGTTTTTGAAAACAAAGGTGTTTTTTTCCAATTTTTTTCTGTTGTTTTAGGTTTTTTTCTTGCGAAGAAAACAACAGCTCACACATTTCTTCAGTGATATTAGTGTCACTTCCAAGCACTAACAGAACGCATTGAAACATCGCTACCTGACTCACCATGTTTTTAACCAACACAAGTTCTCTCTCTGATTCTGTAAAAAAATTTGCTAGCACGCCAGCATACATCCACACAGCACACCTCTCAAATGTGAAATGGCGGCAGCTCTGTCTTGTTGCTAACAACAAAAAAAAGTCATGTGATTTAAGCCCGGCAGTTGATTGGTTGAACGCGCGCACGCAACACTCGGCCATAGCATTGACAACTAATTGACTGTGTGCTGTGTTCTGTGTGAACGAAAACCTCTTGTCTGTGCCAAGTCGTAAGACCCTAGCATAGAAGAGCATAAATTAAGTGATCGGGTGTCAGCCTAATGACGGGTCTCTATAGCCTGCCTCGTGTCTGTCTGTCTGTTATGCAAAGTTTTGTAAACTTATAAAGATATAATGTAGGTAGAAACTAGCTGGAATAAGTGAGTGGATTTTATGTAAAAAATAACTCAGTTTTAAAAGACTTTAGAGAACAATTAAAGACTGTAGTTTTATTTCACATGAAAGACAGAGACGCATTTGATGAATGTATGCGTGAAAATGATGTTATTGAAAATGATCAGGAAAAACACAGGATTAAGCAAAAACTAAAATCTGAAAAGTTTAGTAAATTAGTATTGAAAACGGATAATCCCTACACAGTATGCATGTTTGTAGGGTTTACTAGTTAGAGAACTAATAAATACCTAGCCTAGGGCAACCGCCCGAAACCGGTTGAGGGCGGTTGAGCTAGGCTTGGTATTTATTAGTTCTCTTCAGTTGTCGGCCGACATCCGTTTCTCTTTACTGCCACTAGTGGCAGATGGTAAAGCCTTTAACGGTTTGGACAGACTTGGAAGAGTTCTTTGATTGGTGTAAGTGGTAGACAAGTCCGCACAATTCTTCCATTTGTGGCATTCTTTGCTAGTCCTTAAGTGGCCTCATTGACTCGAACGCTGACAAGACCGAAACTCAGGCAACAAAGAAAAAAAAAACGTAAGTTGTAATCATCAGATTTTCGTGATCAGGTGTACAGTTTAAGGGGGGGAGGGGGGGGGGGGTCATGTGTTTGAGGTTACGGGAAGCAATGGCCTTCGAGTCAGTGAGGGCGGGTAGGAGTCTTTTGTTTAGATTTTGTATTTGCATTTGAGTACCAGGACCAACGCTGCGAGCTAGTGCATATGGGGCTGTCGGAGTCAATGTTTTGTACATTTTGTAAAAGGCAGCGGTTCGGGGGTGAGCAGCAGATATAATTCCTTCATCCCATTTGGAACCTACAGCAAATACTCTTTGAGAAAACATGGAACTTTGGAACAACGTTCAGAAAATGAAATGTCTTGTACGTCAGAGAACTGGTGAAGTCTTTGCGACCAGAGGTAAGAATCAAAGGGGATTTTTCCCAAAATGTGGAAAGTCCATGGTGGATCGTCTGAAAAGTTGAAAGTATCACAAATGACTGCAAGGTCAATGACTGCATTGTTCAGATGGCAAAGAAATGTGACGTAGAACATCTGTTCTCCTCCAGTTTCGTTTCGAACTTCGAGTGAAAAACACAGTGTCTTTACAATCTGTTTTGCTGTTAAATGTTGTCATGGGTGTAGCGTATGGGCGTGTGTATAGGCCCATTTTGTATGTATGAGTATGTGCGCGCGCATGAATGTGTGTGTGTGTGTGTGTGTGTGTGTGTGTATGTGTGTGTGGTGTGTGTGTGGTGTGTGTGTGTGTGTGTGTGTGTGTGTGTGTGTGTGCGCAAGTACATGTGTGTGAGCGTATGCACAGGCATGCTACCCCTAAATTGCTCTTTCAGGGACACACATGTTCAAAATCAGGGACAGGACACAATTTTCAGGGACACCTAAACTATTCGGCAAATTATTGGTCATCAGACAGAAGCAACACAAAAACAGCAAACTAAATAAAAAGCATGAAAAACAGCTTACCTTTATTTACACTATGTACAAATTTCAGTCCTTTCTGTACTAATGAGACTGAGAGGGCTGAAGAGACCTGTAGTAGGCACTCTTCAGATCAGCCAGGTCAGCCTCTTTGTACTGTCTCTCTAGTGCACCCTCAGACCTGGACTTTGCAATAACCAGTGCTTGCTCGGGAAACATGACTTTCACTGCTTTGCTGCGTTTTGTCCAACGTTGCGACCGGCAAATTTTGTTCCAAAACAATGTCCACCATCATCACTTCAGCACGAATGACGGCTGTAGATCCTTCTTTGGGCCGAAGTTGACACTCCACTGTTAAAAAATCCAGTGATTTTTTTATTCTGTTGCTGGCTTCAGAAATTTTAAGTCGCTTTATGCTTGTCGTTTGTGTGTGCCCCCGACAGTCCTTTTCCACCGGG
>CM031626.1:53373046-53387752 GCA_018398815.1 Conus ventricosus
GAGCTGTAGCACTTTCCGCTAGATCAGGCCGACAGAGCTGTAGCACTTGCCGCTAGATCAGGCCGACAGAGCTGTAGCACTTTCCGCTAGATCAGGCCAACAGAGCTGTTGCACTTGCCGCTAGATCAGGCCGACAGAGCTGTAGCACTTTCCGCTAGATCAGGCCGACAGAGCTGTAGCACTTGCCGGAGGAAGCAATGCAAACAAAATGGCGACAAGATGACGTTACTCAGCAAGTTAAGCATACTCCAGATATTGAAAATGCTGCAGATGCTGCCATAGAGGAAGACCTACAGAAACTTACGATGACAGAGCTTTTGATTCACGTTCTCTGAGTCGGAAGAAACTCATGGAGAGCTTCACAGCAGGCCTCCCGCTGAAGAGTGAAGAGATCGAAGCTGAGTACCAAATTCGTTCATTTTCGTTGTATTATTTGTTTGTGTTTTGCCTGAAGAAGACCTAAGAGGTCGAAACGCGTTATGTTTTGTCTTGTGACTCGTTTGTCCACGTTTCTTTTGGCGGTTCGCTAACATTTATTTAAGATTTTTTTAAAAGTTCAAATCTTTGCCAAGTCATTACTATAATGACGGAAGAATTGTTAGCCTGCACTTGTTTTCCCCCACTACTCAATTGTTGGCAACATATATATATATATATAATATATATATATATATATATATATATATATATATATATATATAGTGTTGTGTTATGTGTGAATAGTGTGGTGTGGTGGTGACAGGATTTTGTATGAAGAATGAGTGCAGAGAGAGAGATAGAGGAGAGAGAGAGAGAGAGAAGAGAGAAGATAGAGAGAGGAGATGAGAGAGAGGAGGAGAGAGAATTACGGATTGTGGTGTGTCTATATTGACGCCAAGAGCACAAGACACCAATCGGCCGGTCTCCCTGATGAGTCCGATCCAGCGAACGAAAGGCCTAAGAGCAGGCAAATACATATAAATCTGCTTCGAGAGGATTACGATGGTTCCTCGTGCAGCTAGTGAAGGTTTTTATATCATATATACATTTCAAATTTTCTCTCTTCAAGCACCCAGCTTTTTTTTCAATTACATTTCAAATCTTTGCCAAGTCATTACTATAATGATGGAAGAATGTTAACCTGCACTTATTGTACCACTACCAATTGTTCAACTAATATATATATATATTATATATATATATATATTATGATATATTATATATATATATATATATATATATGATGCTGAACAATCAAGAGTGGGGGATTAAAACAAGTGCAGGCAAACATTCTTCCGTCATAGTAATAATGACTTTGCAAAGATTGAATTTTAGGAGAAAGAATATATATATATTATGTCTGAACAATCTTAAATAGTGGAGAAACAACAAGTGGTTTTTCTCATCACCAAGGGTTCAAAAAAGAATCCAACAGCACCCCCAAAGCAGCCAGCGAAGGGTAGTAAAATGGAACAAAAGGAAAATGTGGAGAGGAAAAAAGTGCTTAAAAACTAAAATCATTATGCAAACAGTATAAAATGTAGGGGACAATCTTTGAGCCTATGCTTGAGGATCCATTCAAGGATGCAAGGGAGATCAAAAGATATGGAACAGTGTGAGTGGTCAGCTCTGCTGTTCAATAACCCAAGCATTGTGAGTGGCTAAGAATTGTACAGAACAACCTTTACTTGGATCTCCTAAGAGATGCAATCTCCCACTGATTGACCAAACATTATACTGCTGAACAATTAAATAGTGGGAGAAAACAAGTGCAGGTTAACAATTCTTCAGTCATTATAGTAATGACTTGGCAATGATTTGAATTTAAAAAAAAAAAAAAAAATTAAAGATGAAAACAAATGGGGGGAATATATTATAAATCGCTACATTAGAGCCAACCAGATTACCTCAAATTTTGGGTTTTGGGTTTTTGGGCATTGTGTGTGTCTTTTCATGGCTCTATCAAGAGCTCCAAACCTGGTGATGTGATGTTGCATAATAGCAGAGGATTAAAGCGAAAAACATTTGGCACAGAGCAGATTACCTATGTGTTTGGAGACAACAGCGGAAACATCCGGCTTTAACAACTGTGCTTGAAACTAGAGGATATGTTAAGGAAAGAAGGGAGGGTAGGACTACTCTGTTACACTTGGCTGATACTCTTCCATGCTGTGAAAGATGTGGCAGCAGGGAGAGGGAAAACGTCTGCCTTCATTACACATGATTTATGGCTGCCCTGCCATGTGGGAGGGAGAGGCTAGGACGGTCAGTTAAGAGCGCGCTACACCAGCTTACTACTGGAAGTCTGGTTTGCTCCAAATTATGAAGAACCCTGCGAGGCAATTTTCAAGCAAGGAATGACTATTTTTTGTAAATGTGTGTTTTTATGTTTTCTGTTGAATACTATTTGATGCTGCTAACAGCACTTATACATTACAACTTGAACTTGAACCATTGTGAGTTATGTGACTATAGAAGTACTCGTGTGACTTCTGCCATTGTTTAAAAACTTCAAGTGGGCATTTCTCAAATCTGCCATTTTGGAGATGAACCGGTGTGCCTCTGAAGTAGCGAAATATGAGAAACCCTTCACTAGCAGCCTGAGGGAACCATCGTACTTCCCTTTGAAGGCAGATCTATTTGTTTTGCCTGCTCCTAGGCCTTTCGTCCGCTGGATCGGACTCATCAGGGAGACACGGCTGATTGTGTCTGTGCTCTTGGTGTCAAATAGAGACACACCAAAGTCCATAATTCTGTGTTCTCATCACCAAGGGTTCAAAAAAGAATCCAACAGCACCCCAAAGCAGCCAGCGAAGGGTAGTAAAATGGAACAAAAGGAAAATGTGGAGAGGAAAAAAGTGCTTAAAAACTAAAAGCATTATGCAAAACAGTATAAAATGTAGGGGACAATCTTTGAGCCTATGCTTGAGGATCCATTCAAGGATGCAAGGGAGATCAAAAGATATGGAACAGTGTGAGTGGTCAGCTCTGCTGTTTATAATTCAATTATTATATATATATATATATATATATATATATATAATTGAATTATAAACAAAGCTTGCTCTTATGTCTTAGATTGAAGAAATAGGGGGAGATAAGCATTCATATCTGCAGTGGTAGATGATTCTGCCTAACTAACAGTATGTGCTTGAGTGGGTGAATGGGGAAAAAAAAATGCTTCTCACAATGAACCTTAAGCAAGCTTATAGTCTCCAAGGGGGAGACACCCTCCAATAGGGAGGGAAACTCACTAACATTAACTCCTGGTCATATACCCATATTTCGAAACGTCGTGGTTTCTCCTCAGTGACCGCGGAAAGTGGTAATTTGACTCCTCTGCCTTTTCAGTTTTAAGAAGACAAACATACTACAGTATTGCACAACAAACATACTACGGTATTGCACACCAGCCTTTTCTGGGATTGCAGTCTTCTTAAAATGAAAAGGTAGAGGAGTCAAATTACCACTTTCCGCGGTCACTGAGGAGAAACCACCAAGTTTCGAAATATCGGTATATGACCAGGAGTTATATGTTAGTGAGTTTCCCTCCCTATTGGAGGGTGTCTCCCCCTTGGAGACTATAAGCTTGCTGAAGGTTCATTGTGAGAAGCATTTTTTTTCCCCATTCACCCACTCAAGCACATACTGTTAGTTAGGCAGAATCATCTACCACTGCAGATATGAATGCTTATCTCCCCCTATTTCTTCAATCTAAGACATAAGAGCAAGCTTTGTTTATAATTCAATATTTCTTGCAGTCATTGCAACACCAAGCTGCTCTGTAAGTTGCTGGAACGGTGCTCGGTACTTATCCTTGGAATTTTTTAGTTTGTTGTATTATAATATATTATATATGTAGCCGGGTGCTAACAGTGTATATCATATTTCTTTTGGTTACCTTTCGTGGATGAAAATGTTTTGTTCAAGAGTTATCTTCCCCTTACCTCCCTTGGTCGAATCTCATTTTTTTATTGTGTAAATTCTTTAAATCATGAATACCTCAGAACCTACATAATTGTATGTACGTCGCTAAAGTCACAAAAATTAATGTATTTTATTCATTACAACCGTACTGGGCTGAGAAGCCCATATTTTCTCTAAACTGGGATTTTGCATGAGCAATCTTGGCGCCATTTTCAATTGTCTGTCGAATGAACATTGAATAATTCTTGATTTTACAAAAAGTAAGAGGAAAACCGAAGAATCTGAAGATGCATGTTAAAAGTAAAGTCCATAAGCTTTCATTTCAGTATATCGCATGCCTATGATCTTTTCTGTACAAGCTTGCGACTATACGAAATGACTGACAGCGCCGGTCCCTTTAGCGGGTCGCCTTCTTTGTTTACTGTCGGAGTTTTGATCCAAATTATCATTCTACGAAATTCGAACTTCTCGATCGAAATCTTGCTTATGACTCCATTTCTGTTATGAATACAACTGAAAATGTGTAGAATTTATTATTTAACAGACCGTTTCAACAAGAGTATTTTTCAGTTGAAAATTGTGTCAAAAGTAGGCGCCGATGGCCCGGCGAAGTGAAAAGTCAGCTGTGTTTTCTAGTAATTTTTAACAACGGAATTCTCCACTTAGACACTGTCTCGGAAAATGAAGTTTATATGTATGAAAAGAGCGAAATGCCAGCTATTCATTCATTGTAAAATTATTTCACGCTCTTCGGTATCTTTTATTGAAATAGAGGAAAATATGACGCAAACGCATTAAAAGTGGCTTCACTCTGGGACATTAATCAGCAATGATTAAGTACAGGAACAAAATTGTCAAATGTGACTTACTGCATTTTATTCCTTGTGTTCTGAGGTTTTCATCGATAGTAAATATGTGTTAATAGTCTGAACGGACAGCGAGCCAGACAACACTGAAGCCGCGATAGAAAACACAAATTTCTGTTGGTTCCGGCCTCGCGAGGCCCGTTTCGTCTCTCGCACCGCGTTGCTGGCTTTGCGGCCCGGTACGGTGTTAAAAAGTAGAGCGTTGTGTGAGAATAAAAGAGTGTTCCCCTAGAGTTCCCCGATGTGAGCGACTGGCGTGAGAGGCAGAGAGAGTGCTCAGTGCGCTGAGTGCTGTGCTAGAGAGATTGCTCCCAGGGCTGAGTTCCTGGTTTGAGCTCATCATGGAAGGCAAATAAAAGGAGAAAACTCTGCTTCGTCCACTGTGTCTTCTTGACCGGCTGCTGTCCCTTGGTTCCTGCACTTCTCACCATCTGCCTGTCTTCACCTGCACACCCCTTACCCCTCCACACCATCACATATATATACATGTATATACATATATATATATATATATATATATATATATATATATATATATATATATATATATATATATATATATATATTTAGTTCTTCTGCAACTGTTTTTCCTTTCCACACTTTCGTTTTGTTTTATTTTACTACCTTTCACTGGCTGCTTTCGGGGTGCTGTTGGATTCTTTTTTTTTTTTTTTTTTTTTTTGCTGTCCCAACCTCTGCGCTACCTCAGAGGCAGTGTACCCACGCCGCTCATTCCGACACCCCGTCCACAGCCATAGCCCGGCCGGCCCCGCCGCAGCCCCGGCACCAGCAATCCACAGGGAGCAGTCAATGTCAAGTCGTCATGAGGCAACCCACCGGAGGAGACACTGCACTGCTGCCGAGTCACTTCGGTGGTGTTCAGTGGCGCCTGTTCTGATCTAACATACGCAGGACACCACCTACTAAGCCCCCTACTGACGACAATAATTGCTTAGTCGCGGAGCCGGCATGAGTGAGCTCTCCCTCCGAAAGGCGCCACCACGTCCGTCCAACGACAGCCCCCATGGACTCGCCGATACCGCTGACCCCGACGGAAGCAAACCAAGGCCACAGACGCGGAGAGGACATCGAAACTGAGGTCACCATGAGAGCAGGGCATGAAGGGCCACAGAATTTGAGACATTTTTTTTAATGCTGATCAATGGGAATGAGGATGATTAAGATGATGCTACGGATTTCCATTTCAGTCTGAGACTATATGACAGGGCTGTACTCTACGCTTCCTTTCATAATATATCCTGGCGTCAACCAGGCCCGAGAGATACAGGCACCTGCAGTGTTGGTCAGAAAATTTGAGCAACACTCTCAGAAACGCATCCATTAAGTGGATGAAACTCGACTGTGTGGTCCCAGTCTTCCCAACTGAGTCCGCAGCAAACTCAACTCTGGGTAGGTGCGGTCGGGGCAGAAAAAACCCACATGACTCTGATGGGATTCGAACCCACGACCTCCCAGCCGGGAGTCCGCGACGCTAACCACATAGTATTATGTACTTTTCTGTTGAGCATAGGTTACATCTTTTTGAAATGTTGTTGTATGGTGCTGCTCTTTCTATGATTTTCCAGGATATATTGTAGTCTATCTTTTTCTCTTTGAGCTTCCAGATGTATTTACTCAATTCTGTTTGGTTTTTGTATCTTTCTTTGTTAAATGACTGTTTGTGGTTTGCATATCTAGTTTTAAATTGGTTTACAACAACATTTCAAAAAGATGTAACCTATGCTCAACAGAAAAGTACATAATACTATGCAAACCACAACTGGCAACTTTAAATACTAGGGCAGAAATGGTTAACAACTGCAGGCACAAGTGGAAATTCCTATCAGTGAACAAGAACCAGAAACACACGAAAAACACAGACAGCACGTGATGACAGACACACAGCAGTTATAAAACACCGCAGCACAGACCACCACATCCCGATGATTGCAAATTTCATGAAACAGCGCTGTAGATAGTTTTGAACCTTACCTTTTAACAAATGTTGCTCCCAGTCCCGGGTTTAGCATTTTTTAAAAAATCTCTGCTGGTATTTACTACATTGTCTTTATATATATATATATATATATTATTATATGATTATATATATATATATATATTTTATGTAATTTATATATATATATATATATATATATATATATATATATATATATATATTATATATATATATAAACAGTCAAAGCAGATAACAATCCAAACAAACAAGATTAAAATTTTCCACATTTTTGGCTTTATTTGCCTTCGTCAGGGGGTACAGACTGTGACAGTATATATATGCAGAGATTGAAACAAGAGCAAAGACAGAATTACTGAGCCGCAGATGAAAGAATAAACAAATTACAAAACAAACACAACACGTTTCGACCTATTTGGCCTTCTTCAGGCAAGACACTCAAGACAATGAAAGCGAAAGACGAACAGACATCTCTTCGAACTGGGTGCAAAAGGCCTTAAGTGCTGCTGAACTGTTTCAAACAGCTGATGAAAAAAAATGATCGAAAATGATTACCCATCAACAGCAACAGATTTCAGTGTCAGTTTTCACTGACTTCGGTAGTTAGAAATCGGTTACACCAGAAGAGCAGCTGTCTCGACAACAAAAAGTAACAACTGTTCTTGTACATTGTTCTCCCATCCAGAACAAAAAAATGTCGCCAGTGTCACTTTTTGGGTTAGACTGCTGCATCATTTTCCGCACAGCCGTAAGCATTACTGGCATTGTTGTATCAGGGATCACGTGACGATCTACCCACCTTTCAGACAGAGGGGGGCGTAAAAGCCGGGCGCACATCCATTTGAACACACCCCAGTGTCAGGGGAGCAGGGCTTCTTGTCTGCGCACTGACCACACTTCAATGCGCACTTCTCTGCGTAAGTGCCAGGGTCACAGTCTGCAAAAAAATTCCAGCCTTTCCGTCAGTACACTGGCCATTCCGTCCATCGATAAAAGTCGATATATCTCCTAGTTGGTCATTACCAGCCTCCCGATACTGGTTCATCGACAATCGTGATTTGAACAAAGTTGTAAACTAGCTCTTTCTCCTTTAGCTCTGTGTGGAATCACTGGGGCACCATACGGAAGTACGTCAGAAAACAAGTAAGAAAGTAAGTGAATAATTATGAAAGTAGGTAAGTGAGTAAGAACGAAAGTAAGTGAGAAAGCAAATAAGGTACGAGAGTTAGTAGGAAAAAAAGGGAGTAAATAAGTAAAGTGGTAGGCACAAGCATGAACAAGCGAGAAAAGGGAGTTCGTAAGTAAGACAGTAAGTTGGTTAGTAAGTAAACTATTCTCCAAGAAAGAAAATAGACAACTAAATAAAGAAGTAAGTAAATAAGCAGTATTGAAGTAATTAAGCACCTAAGTAAGCACGTAATTGAGTTACTAACCAAGTAGCCCAGTAATAAGCAAGCATGCCTGCATAGCGAATAAGTAAACCAGTATCCAGACAAGGTACAGTAAGTAAGGAAGTAAGCTGATACATAAGTCACTGAAAGGCGCGTGTGGACGATTGAACCAGTGAACTATTGTCTACAGCACCTATGGAAATAGTAATAACAGCAGAAGAAGCAGCAAAAGTAGCAGCAGCAGCAGGGGTGGTGGTAGTAGTAGTAGTAGCAGCAGGGGTGGTGGTAGTGTAGTAGTAGTAGTAGTAGTAGTAGTAGTAGTAGCAGCAGTAGTAGCAGCAGCAGCACTAGCAGTGACAGCAGCAGCAATGGCTGTTCGTCCATTAGCACCAGCAGAAGAAGTAACGGCAGCAGTAGCAGCAACATCAGCGGCATCAGTATCAGTGGTGGCAGTAGTTTTTTCTAGACATTCACACAGTATCTTACGCTCATGACAACACGGCTTGAGATACTGTCTTCCTACTTTTCAGCACACACACACACACACACACACACACACAACACACACACACACACACAATTACACGCACGCACGCACGCACGCACGCGCGCGCGCGACACACACACACACACACACACACACACACACACACACACACACACATGCATTGTTTTTTTCTTATTCAATGTCCATCTAGCTATATGCCTACGTGTGTGGTGTGTGTGTGTGTGTGTGTGTGTGTGTGTGTGTGTGTGTGTGTGTGTGTGTGTGGCAAAGGGAGAGCAGCAGAGAAAGGAAGGCACGGGAGACGGAGTAAACAGGTGAGGAGGGTGCGGGATGGGGGAAAAGTCATTACCATGTTCGTTTATGATTGTCTTCACCATTTTCTATTTCTTTTTTTTTCTTTTGCTCTTGCAAGAAAGGTTCTGTTTTCCAAATCTTTGTTGAAAAAGAAACCCAGATCGAATTATTCATAGATTTACATAAATGAACATGGAAATGCAATCGAAGATCTAGAAAACATCAGTACTTCAAGACAGTGGTGAAAAGCAAGTAAATAATACATAATGTCATTACATTAATCTCGGGTGACAATTCTTCTATAGAACCTCCCCCCAACCCCCCAACCCCCCCCCCCTCCCCCCCCCTCAAAATTTAGATACATCTAAACAGATACAGTATCACTGCACACACACACCACACACACACACACACACACACACACACACACACACACACACACACTGAACCTGTGGTTTAACTGGTAGTTATTGTATAGCTTTCACAAAACGTTAGGTGGATTTTTGGGTTTTTTTTTGTTGGTGTGTTGGTTGTGTGTGTGTGTGTGGTGTGTGTGTGTGTGTGTGTGTGTGTGTGTGTGTGTGTGTGTGTGTTTTGTAACAAGGATTACTTTGAATGCGTTTTACTTGACAGTCACAGATATATATGTGAGTTCATAGATTACTGCGAATACCTAAACTTGTGTTTAAATTTTACATTCAGGGGTTAACCAATGTAAGTATGGGAACCACTTTCTCCCAAATTCATAAAGGCGCATTGCAATGCTATGATAGATTTTTCAATAGAATATCTACAATTTAGTTCTGTAGTAAAAATGTGTATACTTTGTTTTGTTTTATATTTGGTTTTGTTGTGTGTGTGTGTGTGTGTGTGTGTGTGTGTGTGTTGTGTGTGTGTGTGTGTGTGTGTGTGAGTTGTGTGTGTGTGTGTGTGTGTGTGTGTGATTGTGTGTGTGTGTGTGTGTGTGTGTGTGTGTGTGTGTGTGTGTGTGTGTGTGTGTGTGTGTGTGTTGCTTTGAATTAGAATTAGTATTTTATCATGTTTTTTGTTCTTCTGTAATACGCGCTTTGGGCTCTTGCGAAGTAAAGCGCTCTATGAATATCGTTTACATTACATTACATTCATTTTGCATTTACATATATAAAAACATCTTGCCCATAGTATTACTAGGTCTAGAACTGTGTCCCGTTTTGTTATCACATCGGTACCAAACAAACACAGTTGAACATTGAAGGATAAATTGTTACAGCGCACACATTTTTGTTTGATTAGTTGTTTCAGGCCAAACCAAAAACTCTACACAGCATTGCAGAACCACAATAATGATGAGTAGACTCTTTTTCATCATTACAAAAAGTACATTCATTTTATCATTGTCAGCTGTCCCTACACTTTTGAGCACAGTGTGTGTTACTAGAATTCTAAAACATATTCGTAGTTGAAACCACTTTAATTTACTCTCTTTATTTTGCTTGTCAATTTTACAGCAGTTTCTCATGCTATTATATTATTCAGGTTTTTTTCTCCCAGTTGGGAAATGGTTTTATATGATTATGTATCAAGCAGTGTACTGTAATACTTTTCAGAACCTTTTGTAACACTACATACACTTTTTAATGTTTTCGAGTGTGGATCACGATTGTTAATTTCAATCTTAATGTCTCTTTTTCTTAAATAACTTTTAATTGCTTGTAAACAGCTGAAATACTGTAAGAAGTTAATCCTCACTTTTGTTTTTTTAGCAAAATTTCTCATATGTTGGAAAGTTGCCATTTTCATGTAAAATATCTTTTACTAAAAATATGTTTTTATTCGTCCAACTTTTGAAATGAAATTCAGTTTTGTTGATTGGAATTTACCATTATAGAAAATGGTTTCTGACACCACTTCTGCGCTGTTTTCCAACTCTATGCAGTGACTGAAGACATCAAATGTTGAAAAAACATTGTTCCAAAATTTATTGCTTTTACATTTTGCAAATTTCTTTGACCCATAATAGTTCAAATCGTTTTCTACAGGACATGTTGCTTCTTATTTCGTTTCCATTTTGAGTTTCCAGTGTATGACTTTCTCGTCCAAGTTAACGTTAATGCTTGTATTAGACATTTTATGTCAGGAATTCCTATTCCTCCTTGTTCAATGCTAAGTACCGAGTATTTCCTTTTGATTTTATTCGGGTTTTTTGTTGTTGTCCCATACGTACTCAAAACACATATTCTGCAGTAATTGAATTTCGTTGTCGGGAGAATTTGGCAACAAAATTCAAAGATAAATTAATTTTGAAAGTATTAATGATTTTAAGATTGCCACTCTGCCCAGAGGAGTGCACATTGTTCTGGGCCAAATTTTGAACAGGATACGTAGTTTAGCGAGCTTGTCCTCCATGTTGATTTCTGTTATTTTTGACAGATCATTTGAGAACCAAATTCCTAATATTTTAAAACCCTTTTAGGATTCCATTCTACTTTCTTGTGAGGTAGATATATCTCCTGTGAATTTTTTTTTACTCCCTAGCCAGACATTAGATGTTTTATCAAAATTGAGTTTAAAGCCTGAAATGTTTTCAAATCCACGTAGAGTTTCAAATGACTTTTCATATGAATTTCGATCACCTTCTATAGTCAGTGTTGTGTCATCTGCAAACTGAGCAATTTTGAATTCCGTTTCAGATATTTTAATACCTTTGGTAGATTCATCCTCTCTTATTTTACATGCTAAGACTTCTGCACATAGGATAAACAAATAAGAGATACTAGGTTGCCTTGGCGGCAACCTCTTTTAACATTAAAACTTTGCGACATCTTCTTGGAATGGCCATTAGGCAAAGTTATCTCAGATGTGCTTACATTAGCTGTGTCGACCTTTCTGCACAATGAGACGTTTTACTAACATGTGATCTCTCTCTCTCTCTCTCTCCCAGCGCTACACTTCAGCGGTCGCGCCGAAGCAGTACAACACAGGCCACGCCCCCCTGTTAAGAACCCCAGCTTCTCTGATTCCTATGGCCGGCCCTGTCAGTACTTCAGTGACTAACGCCAACGTGCAGAGCACCGGTTCCCAACCACTGCCCACTTACGGCACCGCTATTCCCGCCACGGTGCCTCCCTCCCCCACTAATCCTCTACAGGCCATTGCTGAAGCAGGCGACTGCTACAGGCAGCCTGTGACCTTTCTTCAGTGTGAAGACTGTCTTTGTAAGAGTCATCCCTTCCACACCCACCAGCGCCCTTCCCCCCCCCCCCCCCCCCCGCCCCCCCCCCCCCGCCCCCCCCCCCCCCCCCCCCCCCCCGAAAAAACAAATAAATAATTCACCACAAAAAACTTGAGGAGCTAGACGTGTGTTATACGTACAAGTCCTTGATATAAGTGTGTGTGTGTGTGAGTGCGTGTGTGTGTGTGTGTGTGTGTGTTGTGTGTGTGTGTGTGTGTGTGTGCGTGCACGCGCGCGCGCGCGCGGTGTGTGTGTGTGTGTGTGTGTTGTGTGTGTGTGTGTGTGTGTGTGTGTGTGTGTGTGTAACTTTCATCCTTCTTTGCCAGACTGAGAATTAATCCTCGGATACTACTTGTGCGTGTCATTATGTTCTTAGCAATAATAACTATCTTTTCACATCGGCATCTATTATTGACAGTGATCACCGTTGTCAACCTCGGGTGATGTCGATAGAGGAAGGACTAGCGCACAGCCCAAACACACTCACAGCTTGCTTACAATCTCATTCATATATCATGCATTCGTCACATCAAACCACTAGTAAAGTCTATAACTTTACTACACATGATCATAGAACGAAACATCAATGCATATGGAATCAAACAAAATAAAACATTCTCTCTTTCCTGAACTTCACAAAATCATTTATCTAAAACATCATTAACTAACCCGGGTATAAATAGATTTCTACTTTACCTGGCCAGGTGATCTTAACTATTCACGAATCACTGTCTTTTTCTTTTCCTTTTTTTTTCCTTTTCACTGTCACTTTCACAACACGACACAATTGCTGGCACTGGTCAAGTTAGACTGCTGGCACCGGTCAGGCTGGACTGCTGGCACTGGTCAGGTTAGACCGCTGGCGTTGGTCAGGTTGGACTGCCGATGAAAGTGGCGCTGGCCAAGTATGAGGTCGAACCCCCGGTTTAGATGGAACAGTGACTATCAACATCGATCTGTTCTCCTTTCTTTCTCCCTGCATTAACGCATTGCACTCTCTCTCTCTCTCTCCTAGTCTGCTCTATTAAATGGACATGGTTGCTTTTCTTTTCTTTTTTTTTTCTTTTTCTTTTCATTAGTTAGCAACTCTCTCTCTCCACATCTCTCTTTAGTCCTTCCTCTGCAGACTATCTCGTGCTAATGTCTCAACTTGGTTCTCTTCTCTCCTCCCTCATCTCTCTGCTTCTCTCTCGAGCAGACCTACACTCAGAACCTCTCTCTCTCTCTGTCTCCCTGTTCGTTCCCCACTCACGCATTACTTTATCCCCCTAACTCCGTGTCCAAGGGCCAGTACCATTGGTCAGTATTTTTACCACCTCGTACCCGAAGTTATCTCCCTCTAATTCCATTGGATATTCAAATCATGACAGTCACGCCTACACGCCTTACTCTCTGTGGTGGTCAATTGGTCATTTAATTGATTAGCTTGATTTCACCCCCACCACACACTACCTTCTCCCTCTCCCTTTCCGGCGACGTCGTAAATTGGCTAGATCAGTCTGGCCCAAAACTATCGGGACGTTGGTCAGCCACTCCGACTGTCTACGAGGCCGACGCTGTCTCTGTGGAAGATTAGGATTAGCCTCTCGCTGTGCTCAAATTGGCCGGATGAGTCTGATCCGGGCGTCGAGACTCGTTTGACCAGACATCGAGGCGTCGGTCAGCTACTTAGTCCATCTGGCTGGACAGACCGTCTCCGTGGGGCCTCTCCCCTATGCTTAATTGGCCGGATCCGACACATGGGGCCGTCTGCCTGATGCCCAGAATATTTGCGTTAGAGCTTATGTCCAACCAACTCGGCCGGCGACGGACCACGACTTTGGTTGTGTTTATTTTGACCGTGACAATTTCCCCATTGCAAAAGACTATGCACCGCATTGTCTCAAAACAACGGTACAAAAAAAAACAACAACCAAATTTGCTGACACACAGCTACACGTGCAAAGTTTGAAAATTACTTTACAACCAACGGTTTATAAATTATAAAATATATCATTAGTGAATACCACTCCAATGAGTTATCATTGACGTGCGCTCTTGCGTTATTTCAACTCATTTTATAACAACCTCTGTGCGCACTTATGCAATTCCCCTACCTGCGGATTTGCCACATCTTCTCTTCACAATTCCTATGAAAAGCACAATATAGTATGATCACGATCCATGACACTTCACTGAGGAATCTCCATCCTCACTTATTGCAAATAATGCATCACTACACAAGCGACTGCATGCTCCAAGCATAACTACATTCACATGAGCAAGTCTCACAAAGAAAATATGAACAAGTCTCACACAAAGAATATGAACCATAGCTAACTGGAATGAACCCATATCCAATCAACATAACTGGAGAGAACTGTATTATGCCATCTAACTCACTTCCGCCTCAAACCAGTTTTCGGGCGAAAGTGACCTAGAAGCGGCATAATACAGTCTCTACTAAGCATGACTTTAATACAAAAATACACCCACAAACAAACATACTGTCAGGGTATCCATTTAATACTAATTTACTAAAGTTTTCAGAGAGTACGTGATGGCAAAAGAGGTTA
>CM031626.1:53387852-53431187 GCA_018398815.1 Conus ventricosus
GTACCAAAACAATATTCGCAGTAATTGAATTCTGTCGGGAGATTGAACAATTCAAGATAAATTATTTGAAAGTATTAATGATTAGATTGCCACTCGCCAGAGGAGTGACATTGTTTGGCAAATTTTGAACAGGATACGTAGTTTAGCGAGCTTGTCCTCCATGTTGATTTCTGTTATTTTTGACAGATCATTTGAGAACCAAATTCCTAATATTTTAAACTTTTAGGATTCCATTCTACTTTCTTGTGAGGTAGATATATCTCCTGTGAATTTTTTTTACTCCCTAGCCAGACATTAGATGTTTTATCAAAATTGAGTTTAAAGCCTGAAATGTTTTCAAATCCACGTAGAGTTTCAAATGACTTTTCATATGAATTTCGATCACCTTCTATAGTCAGTGTTGTGTCATCTGCAAACTGAGCAATTTTGAATTCCGTTTCAGATATTTTAATACCTTTGGTAGATTCATCCTCTCTTATTTTACATGCTAAGACTTCTGCACATAGGATAAACAAATAAGGAAGATACTAGGTTGCCTTGGCGGCAACCTCTTTTAACATTAAAACTTTGCGACATCTTCTTGGAATGGCCATTAGGCAAAGTTATCTCAGATGTGCTTACATTTAGCTGTGTCGACCTTTCTGCACAATGAGACGTTTTACTTAACATGTGATCTCTCTCTCTCTCTCTCTCCCAGCGCTACACTTCAGCGGTCGCGCCGAAGCAGTACAACACAGGCCACGCCCCCCTGTTAAGAACCCCAGCTTCTCTGATTCCTATGGCCGGCCCTGTCAGTACTTCAGTGACTAACGCCAACGTGCAGAGCACCGGTTCCCAACCACTGCCCACTTACGGCACCGCTATTCCCGCCACGGTGCCTCCCTCCCCCACTAATCCTCTACAGGCCATTGCTGAAGCAGTGCGACTGCTACAGGCAGCCTGTGGCCTTTCTTCAGTGTGAAGACTGTCTTTGTAAGAGTCATCCCTTCCACACCCACCAGCGCCCTCCCCCCCCCCCCCCCCCCCCCCCCCCCCCCCCCCCCCCCCCCCCCCCCCCCCCCCCCCCCGAAAAAACAAATAAATAATTCACCACAAAAAACTTGAGGAGCTAGACGTGTGTTATACGTACAAGTCCTTGATATAAGTGTGTGTGTGTGTGAGTGCGTGTGTGTGTGTGTGTGTGTGTTGTGTGTGTGTGTGTGTGCGTGCACGCGCGCGCGCGCGTGTGTGTGTGTGTGTGTGTGTGTGTGTGTGTGTGTGTGTGTGTGTGTGTGTGTGTGTGTAACTTTCATCCTTCTTTGCCAGACTGAGAATTAATCCTCGGATACTACTTGTGCGTGTCATTATGTTCTTAGCAATAATAACTATCTTTTCACATCGGCATCTATTATTGACAGTGATCACCGTTGTCAACCTCGGGTGATGTCGATGAGGAAGGACTAGCGCACAGCCCAAACACACTCACAGCTTGCTTACAATCTCATTCATATATCATGCATTCGTCACATCAAACCACTAGTAAAGTCTATAACTTTACTACACATGATCATAGAACGAAACATCAATGCATATGGAATCAAACAAAATAAAACATTCTCTCTTTCCTGAACTTCACAAAATCATTTATCTAAAACATCATTAACTAACCCGGGTATAAATAGATTTCTACTTTACCTGGCCAGGTGATCTTAACTATTCACGAATCACTGTCTTTTCTTTTCTTCTTTTTTTTCCTTTTCACTGTCACTTTCACAACACGACACAACTGCTGGCACTGGTCAAGTTAGACTGCTGGCACCGGTCAGGCTGGACTGCTGGCACTGGTCAGGTTAGACCGCTGGCGTTGGTCAGGTTGGACTGCCGATGAAAGTGGCGCTGGCCAAGTATGAGGTCGAACCCCCGGTTTAGATGGAACAGTGACTATCAACATCGATCTGTTCTCCTTTCTTCTCCTGCATTAACGCATTGCACTCTCTCTCTCTCTCTCCTAGTCTGCTCTATTAAATGGACATGGTTGCTTTTCTTTTTTTTTTTTTTCTTTTTCTTTTCATTAGTTACAACCCCTCCCCACACCTTTTTATCCTTTCCTCGCGACTATCCGTGCTAATTCTCAACTTGGTTCTCTTCCTCCTCCCTTCCCGCTTCCTCTCGAGCGCCCTAAACTCAGAACCCCCTCCTCGCCCCCTGTTCTTTCCCCCCCCCCCCACGCATTACTTTATCCCCCTAACTCGTTCCAAGGGGCCCAGTACCTTGGTCTATTTTTACCACCTCGTCCCCAAAAGTTTTTCCCCTCTAATTCCTTTTGGATTTTAAAATCATGACAGCACCCACACGCCTTCTTCGGGGGTCGGGTCTTTTAAATTTGTTTAGTTTGATTCCCCCCACCCACATACCTTCCCCTCCCCTTTCCGGGCGACGTCGAAATGGGCTAGATCTCGGCCCAAAACTATGGGGACTTGGTCACCACCCCGACTGTCTACGAGGCCGACGCGCTTTTGGGGAAGATTGGGTTTTTGCCTCTCGCGTGCCATTTGGGGGGAGATCTGACCGGGCGCGAGACTCGTTGACCAACATCGGGGCGTGGGGCAGTACTTATGTCTGGCTGGACAGACCGTCCCGTGGGCCTCCCCCCTATTTTAAATTTGGGGCCGACCCGACACTGGGGCCGTCTGCCTGGCCCCCAAAAATTTTTGCGTTAGAGTTATGTCCAACCAACTGCCGGCGAGGACCACGATTTTTTGGTTGTGTTTTTTTTGACCGGAAAATTTTCCCCCGCAAAAGACTAGCCCCCGATTGTCTCAAAAAACGGTACAAAAAAAAAACAAAAACCCCGAATTTGCTGAACCAGTCACGTGCAAATTTTAAAAAATTACTTTAAAACAACCAAAGGTTTAAAAATTAAAAAATATTCATTAGTGAATACCACCCCAATGATTATATTGACGTGCGCCTTGCGTTATTTCAATCATTTTATAACAACCCTGTGCGCACTTATGAAAATTCCCCTACCTGCGGATTTGCCACATCTTCTTCCAATTCCTAGAAAAAGAAAATATAGTATAAACCGACCCATGACATTCACTGGGGAATCTCCATCCTACTTATGCAAAAAATGCATCACACACAAGCACTGCTGTCCAAGATAACTACATTACAGAAAAGTCTACAAAAAAATTTTAAACAATTAAAACAAAAGAATATGAACCTAGCCAACTGGGAAGAACCCATATCCAATAACTAACTAACAACACATATTATCAACAAACCCCCCCGGGTATGACTGACTTCCTCGATCCAGCGCAGAACAACCGACTTAAAAGTCACTCCGCTTTCGTCGACCTGGAAGATGCATCGATACCTGTAGGGCTGCAGTGCCTTTGCCCAAACGAGAACCCTCTGTTTTTTCAGCTGTGCCTCCTGCAGGAATTTGATGGTTGATGATCTGTCTCAACACGAACTTTTTCCCATACAAGTATTTGTGAACCTGCCGGCCCACACGAAAGCAAAACACCCTTCTCTACCGTTGCTCCCCTTCTTCACACTTTGAAACTTCCGGCTACTACCCACAGGGAATCGACCCCTCTCTCCTCAAAAATACGCACCTACCCACCGCCTATGCATCGCCGAAACCAAAAAAGGGTTTTTGAATTTGGTCTTCAGAGGGGACGGGAACCTAGTCTTTCCACCCGCGCATGCTTCCTGCAGCGTCTGACCACCGACCACTCGGTTTCCCCCTGCTTTGCCCAAATCACTGAGAGGACCGTGATTGCGCAAAATTTGGACAAACTCCCTTTGAAACCAAAAAAACCTAGCAGACTCGATTTTCTTTTTTGTTTTGGGTCTCCTGAATTTCATCATCTCCCCCCACCTTTCCCCCTTTCTGGCTGCTTTGTGTCCCTCCGACAACAAAACCTGGGGAAACTCCACTGCTACCCTTCAACAGGACCGTCCCTGTATGCCCTTTTCTGGAAACTTAGGCAACAAAATCCCCCTTCTCTGCGGGGTCCCTTCACCCATCAATGATTGCGCTGCCCCTAGGCGAGTCCACCGGAAAAAAATTTGGGGAGCAATTTGAATGGAAAAGTTTTGTTTCCCCCATTCCACGATTCGTAGTCCTGTCACCTTTCAATGATGGTGAATGGCCCCTTTTCCAATGCATCACAGCTTGTTGTGACCGTGGGAAGCAGAAAACGGGACTTGTTTCTCCCCCCTTTGGGGGAATTGCTTCCTCCCCTTCCCATTTTGTTCTTCTGAACGCCCTAGCCTCCTGAAAACCTCCCTTGCGACCTTACATTTCCCTCTAGCCTATTGGTAGCCCCACAACGATAAGTGGTTTGCTTCCTGACCCTTTTCCCCGGACCCCCTTTTTTGAGAATACACACTGGCCCCGAATGTCCGCCCATACACATCAAGGCAAAAAGCCTGTGTTTTCCCTGGGGGGGTTTCCCTGTAGGCGAACGGCCGCGGAATTAGCGGCCCCAATTTGCGGCCCTTTTCACAAGTTTTTTTTTAAAGAGCCCTTCAGCACACCAGAATCCCCCAACCCAGCTTTGTGGGGGGTAGGGGGTTGAGAACTGTGATCCCTAGCAGCTGTTGCCCCCCTTTCACACGCCTGAGGGAAACTGTGACCCCTGTCCGAGAATTTGGCGGGCACACCCCGCGAAGGAAGATGTTCCCACCCTTTCAGCGACCTTTTGCGTATCACCCTTTCAAGCAACTTTTTTGGTATCGGGTCGCGTAGTCCAGGGCGTCAACACATCCCTGTGCCCCCCTTTGGGAAAAAGGGCGCGTTTGGGGGCCAAATCGATCACAGCCACCCCCCGAAGGGTTCCCAAAAAGGAGGCTGTTTAAGGGCCCCTTTCCTCTTCCCCCCTTTGTGGCTGCCTTTTGACACCGTCCATGACATGCGAAACGTTTTTGTCCCCATTGTTTTCCGGGGAAAGAAAATCATCAAAGATTCGGCAGCTGTTGCGGGTCCCCGAGATGACCCCCATGAGCGACTCGTGACCCACTGACTGACATGTCAGATCCCTGTGTACCTTAATGGGGGTCACCTTCCCTGCTTCCCCTTGGGAACACTCGGTACAAACCCGCCTTTCCAAGAAATTCTGTCTACCCCCTCAAACCTCCTTTTTCTCTCCCCCTCTTGCCAACCCCCAAGATTTCCAGCGAAGGTCTTGTTTTTTGCGCTGCCCTAAACTATAGGCGACACACACCCCTTTTTCCCTTTGCTGGAACGCTAAGGGTTTTATCAACCTTTCCCCCGCTCCGTTTTTTGAATGCTCCCCCTTTTCAGTCAACAACTCAACCCCCCGATCCCTTTTTCCCCCGGGAATTTTTCCAAATGAACAGACATGGGGGGGTTTTCCATCACCAGCGCAAAAATCCCCCTGAGAAGAAAGGGGGTACGTATTCTATCTTAGAAAACTGGAAACCCCACATCCCACGTTAGAGCGGGTTGGGCCCTGCCCCAAACCCCTTTCTCGCCCAGGTTGTTCTCACCAACCGCAGAAAAACCCGTGTCTCGTAACACCACCTCTCTGGCCAATCCCCCTTTTTCCATGGAAAAAGAACACCGCCTATGCCCCCATTCCTGACACTGACTGCTGCCATTCAGCCAAGGCCGCCTCTACCCCTAAATTGGACCCTTTTGGGTTTCCACTGCAGGTCATTTCCCTTGACCCCCTATTACCCTTGCAGGGCGCTTCGGGAACCCCATGCGACAATCCCCGCCAATGTCCCTTCTTGTGACAAATGAAACACCTTTTGTCTCTTTGTCCTTTTTTTCCCCCCACCACTGGGTTTGCAAACTGTCAGAAAACTCCCCTGTCTCCTTGCACCTCCACCTGTGCCTGGCACCTGTTTTCCTGCACCTTAGTGCCCAAACGGCCTCTCTAAACCCCGCGAACTTCAACAACTCCCCTGCGTTTTGGGCTGTCTCCTTTCAAATGTAGGTTACTCAGGGCCGCAACTACAAAATCTGTTCCTTCATAACCCCCTTTTCAATTCACAAAACTCCTTCTTTGTCCCACTCACCAACCATTTATCAAAATAGTGATCTAAACGGCACCAAAGTGTAGTTTCCCCCTCTTGCAATCAGCTGAACGAAATTTTCTTCTGAACCCTTCCTCGTGGGGTCAAATCCCTTCCATCTTTGCTGGTTTCAACAAATGCCCAGCCCCTTCTCCCCGATAGCCTAAATCACGAGCGACGCTCCGTTGTCAATAGGGGTTCTTTTCTTCTGCCATTGATTTTCCTTTTTTTTTTTCTTTTTTTTTGACAAGATTTTTATTTACGACAGCCAAACTGGTGGTCCGACACGAGTGCGTAATAGCACAATCCTTGAAGTAATATTAGCTTGGGAAAAACGAAATTTATTTTTAAAAAAACGCCTGACGCCTAAACCCAACTTGAGAGCGAATTTAGGCAATTGTGCGAATAGTACTCTGGGGCTGAAATGCCAAGCCTGGTTACTATCTTGGAAGCAATGCCAACCCTAGTATTTAACTTTTGGGAACTACAGTAAGAAAATTTTTACCTTGCCTTTGGGATTACAATACGGGATCCACCACTTCCTCTCTGAGAAGTTGAACAATTATAATAAAGGGGCCAGATATCCTGGCAATCTCGCCAATAATTGTCACCTCGGGTGATGCGATGGGGAAGGACTAGCGCACAGCCCAAAAAACACTCACAGTTTCTTACAATCTCATTCATATATCATGCATTCGTCACATCAAACCACTAGTAAAGTCTATAACTTTACTACACTGATCATTTGAACGAACATCAATGCATATGGAATCAAACAAATAAAACATTCTCTCTTTCCTGAACTTCACAAATCATTTATCTAAAACATCATTAACTAACCCGGGTATAAATAGATTTCTACTTTACCTGGCCAGGTGATCTTAACTATTTACGAATCACTGTCTTTTTTTTTTTTTCTTTTTTTTTCCTTTCACTGTCACTTTCACAACACGACCCCAACTGCTGGCACTGGTCAAGTTAGACTGCTGGCACCGGTCAGGCTGGACTGCTGGCACTGGTCAGGTTAGACCCCCTGGCTTGGTCAGGTTGGACTGCCGATGAAAGTGGCGCTGGCCAAGTATGAGGTCGAACCCCCGGTTTAGATGGAACAGTGACTATCAACATCGATCTGTTCTCCTTTCTTTCTCCCTGCCTTAACGCATTGCATCTCTCTCTCTGTCTCCTAGTCTGCTCTATTAAATGGACATGGTTGCTTTTTTTTTTCTTTTTTTTTTTTTTCTTTCATTAGTTAGCAACTCTCTCTCTCCACATCTCTCTTTAGTCCTTCCTCTGCAGACTTTTCTCGTGCTAATGTCTCAACTTGGTTCTCTTCTCTCCCCCCTCATCTCTCTGCTTCTCTCTCGAGCAGACCTACACTCAGAACCTCTCTCTCTCTCTGTCTCCCTGTTCGTTCCCCCACTCACGCATTACTTTAATCCCCCTAACTCCGTGTCCAAGGGCCAGTACCATTTGGTAAGTATTTTTACCACCTCGTACCCGAAGTTATCTCCTCTAATTCCATTGGATATTCAAATCATGACAGTCACGCCTACACGCCTTACTCTGTGGGGTCAATGGTCATTTAATTGATTAGCTTGATTTCACCCCCACCACACACTACCTTCTCCCTCTCCCTTTCCGGCGACGTCGTTAAAAATTTGGGTAGATCAGTCTGGCCCAAACCTATCGGGACGTTGGTCACGCCACTCCGACTGTCTACGAGGCCGACGCTGTCTCCGTGGAAGATTAGGGTTAGCCTCTCGCTGTGCTCAAATTGGCCGGATGAGTCTGATCC
The DNA here is from genome assembly GCA_018398815.1 of Conus ventricosus. Lineage (NCBI taxonomy): Eukaryota > Metazoa > Mollusca > Gastropoda > Neogastropoda > Conidae > Conus > Conus ventricosus. The sequence goes on from CM031626.1 coordinate 53,395,681, forward strand.
GGGGGTTCGAGACTCGTTGACCAGACATCGAGGCGTCGGTCAGCTACTTAGTCCGTCTGGCTGGACAGGACCGTCTCCGTGGGGCCTCTCCCCTATGCTTAATTGGCCGGATCCGACACATGGGGCCCTCTGCCTGATGCCCAGAATATTGCGTTAGAGCTATGTCCAACCAACTCGCCGGCGACGGACCACGACTTGGTTGTGGTTTATTTTTGACCGTGACAACCGGGCTGTGCTGAAACATTTTGTGTTCTACTCATTTACTATCAAGACCACTCGTGTTACTAAAACGAAAAAGCCCCATGTTTCAGAATGACTGAATGTGTCTCAGAATCATATGTGCCTTTCACTGAAGTCAGACTAAATTTGTGTTTCTCTTATACTTTCGTTCGGTTTGGGTGTGACTGTTGAAGCCGCCCTAAGTGCAACGCATTTGTGCCAAACAGACTTGGACCTATAGACAATTTAATCTGATTATCAACAATATATTGTGTTTCAGATACATATGAGTTGAGATCGTGCCCTGAACATACAGGAATTGTCTTTAGTTTTTGCAGTACTTCGTCCTGTACAACCTGACAGCAATTAGTTGATTTACATTAAATTGTAAGTGCATTCTCAGCACCTATTCCGAACCACTGCTGTGGTAACCTAATCTACCAGTTTGTTTGATTTATTTTCTTGTTTTGTTGTTGTTTTTATGTTTGTCTGGTTGTTGTGTTGTTGTTGTTGTTTATTTCATTATTTTTATCTTTTTTTGTACATGCCTTTCCTTCCCCTTTCTTTTTGTTTTCCCTTTACTTATGCACTCCCGGACAAAAAAATTGACCACAAACCGAAACCTGCCATCGAGGATGGACTGATAATTTTGCCATTTTAAATATCAATAGTGCAGTCAGTAAGATCTCTGATATCTCGACCCTGATATCTAACCACCCAAAACCATTCCATGTTCTGGGTCTCTCCGAATCAAGACTAATACCTACATTAGGTAAAGTGTAGCAGTCCCAGTTATAATACCGTTTCGAAAAGACCCTACTAAAGAAAAAAGAGACAGGTCTTCTAGTGTTGGGCATGAATCTCTCAACTCAAGAGCTTTCCCACCTGAACAGCATGAGTAAGCATTTTGGAAATCACACGAACAAATCACGGTCCATTTTTAATCGGGTTCTGCTATCGGAACCCAGCAGAAAGAGTCAGCTGGACTGATAAAATTTGTTACTATGATGGACGCGTTTCCTAGAATGTAAAGAGATGTTTATCCGTGACTTCATGTAGATCTTTTTAATCAACAAGCCAATGGAGCCAAACCCAAAAAGGGGTTGAATTTACATCAGATTATCAAAACACCCCAGAGTAACACCAACTTCAAGACAATCTTTACCATATCATGTTTTCAAAGAAAATAACATACTGAAGCTTGTACCCAGTCTTCTCTTCTAGTGATCATTACCCGTGTGGTTACATGGTCTAAACATGGAGTGAAAATCCAAAACCAGGCCCCAAACCATAACCTATCGTGCTTCTCAAAATTTAATGACAAAACTTTTGCTATTTAATGAACTCTGAACTTAATACCGTAACAATTGCTGACCGATTCACGATTGACTTTTGATCAAAATTTTTACAGAAGTCTATAACAGACATGCTCCGTTAAAAACATCGAGTAAAGCTATTCCCAACACCGTGGACACGAAAGAATTTCAGGGGGCAGCTACCTTAAACCTTTTGAAAGAACTGGCTATGAAAAAGAATCAAGAAACTTTAAAAATGCATAACTCTCAGAAGCGCGGGAAAAAACTAAATACAAACGCGAGTTATTAACTTCCCAAAAAAATCCAAAACTGGTTTGGCAAGCATAAACCCAGCTTAACAATAACAGTTCTTCTTCAAAAATCAAATGTTATAAAGGTACTTCGCGAACAACTTAAACCCACTTCTCGACCATTCAGATACAGTTGTTACTACGATCATCAAGCTCAGAACTTAAGAACCCACATTTTGTCACCACAAAAAAATCACGTCGAACTACACATTCCACCAAATGGCACGAGGTGTATCTACCACTTTACTCAACAGTCAGGAAACACGGGACTAGATGGCATAGTGGGCAAAATTCGGAAACCTCGGCCTCCCAGTTATAACTGACCCCGTTAACGTATATCCTTAATCTGGGCAAATAAAGTTATTTCCAATGCGTTCAAAAAGCAAAAGTTTTACCCATCCATAAATCTGGTGAAATCTGATCCTTCAAACACAGACCAAAATCAATCTTACCTAGCTTTCCAAACCTCTAGAAAAGCATTAAATAAACCATCCTTCCCTTTATTTTAAAATCAACAAGTAAAGATTTGCTCCATCCCGGCAGTCTGGTTTCGCAGAAACATTCCGCCCTTCTGCATTTTAAACAACTTGTAATGTGGGCTTAAAATATTTAAAAACAACCAGATTTGTGGTGTCTTATTCGTTGATTTTAAAAAGCATTCGTTTTCAAGACCAATTCAATTCGAAAACACATATAAAGTTTCACAATTCCGCCCCTTACCTTCTAAAATCATATCATCACCCAAACGACAACCAATGCTCCTTCAGGCGCTGTCTCTTTTTATAACAACCTTAGTATGGCGTTCCCCAAGGCTCCTTTAGGCCCGCTACTCTTCTCAACTTTCTTATGACCCACCCCTACATGTGAATCTACATGCGACCTCTTTGCAGATGACACCAATTACACCAGCCTTAATGTTCCCCTTCCAGTCTTCAAAACATTGCAAGAGAGTAAACGACCTTGTAATGGACCGAACTAAACTTTTGTCACTCACCCCCAAAAACAAAACTCATTACAAATTACACCCAGGCAAAAAAGAAACAAAAGCTCACCAATGATTTCCCCCTATAAAATCAAAAAATGTTAAAATGGGACCCAAACCACTATCATAAAATTAGGACTAAAATTTTCAATAGTCCAGCTGGAACCCACATAACTTTTACTATGCAATAAAGCTCTTCCAGAAAGGGCTATCACTCACCAAAAAACAAACACTTCTTTGACCTCATTCACGAAAATTTTTTTTTTTCCCTGCCATATTCCAATCTCATGTTGATTATGCTCACTATATGGGATTCTGCAAGTGCAAACACCTAAAAACCCTTGTTCTGCCTACATAACGAGCCGGGTCAAACTATCTTCGAAGGGAAACTAGCCTCGAAACTTGATTTAACTTCCTTCACTTTTCTTTCCATTAGCCCGAGATCAAATACAACAAAGGGCTAATGATGCCCCCAGTTGACCAAGGGAATGCCCAAACAACTTTAATTTAGAAACCCATTTTTCAAAAGTCTCGTCGAAAACTCCCACAAACTCCATATCCCAATCCCAGAATTTACCCATTTAAATCAAGTCTAAAGTACTCGGGAACCCTTTGTGGAACTCCCTTCCGAATAACATCAAACAATCCATTGTACCACAACTTTAAAATTATTACCTTCTCCTTTGCGGTAAAAAATAATAATGCCACTCTCATTCTCTCTTCTGTGTCTCTCTCCTCTCTCCCCTCTCTCTCTTCTCTCTCTCTCTTCTCCTCTCTCCTCTCTTCCTCCTTTCTCTCTATTTCTCTCTCTGCCGCATCTGCTTGAATTCCGTTTCCGTACATTTTTCATTTTATTTACTGTCTATTTATACCGGCTATTTTTTCTTTTTACCTTCCATTTTCATTCAATCTATCTGTCCCCTCTCCCTTCATTCTCTCTCTCTCGCTTTTTTTCCCTCCCCCCCCCCCCCCCCCCCCACCCCCACCCCCCCCCCCCTTCTCCCCACTTCTTTCCCCCTCCCCTTTTGCATGCTTGCGAAAGCCTACAATTGTCCCCCTCGCTTTTCCCCTTCTTCCTCAATCTTCTTTCCCCCTCCACCTTCCCCCCCTCTCCCCCTTCTCCTTTAAGCGCAAGGGCTTTTTCCTTTCAATACCTTCCCAATTTTCTAGCCTTGTATACTCGGGTCCCTTGCTCTTCTCTCTCCTTCTCTCCTTCTCCTCCCCTCCTCCTCTCTCTTTTCTCCCTTTTTTATGGGGGGGTTATTTTTTTTTTTTTTTAATTGTACCTTTTGTCTTTTTTACCTGGTTTTCAATTTTCCTCTTTACTTGTATCACTTCCTCACTCCACCCCACTCTCTCTTCCTTCACTATTGTATTCTCATTTGATTTTTTTTAATTTATTTATTTATTTATTTATTTTTTTGTTATTATATTTTTATTGTTGTTTTGTTTGTTATTATTCTTTTTTTGTTTTGTTTTCATTATCTTCTGTTTTCATTTGATGTTCCTCTATGATTACATGACCGCTTTGCTTGCTTCTTTGATTTCTTACATTAATTGATTTCACTGCATGTTGTAGTCCCTACTCAGGGCGAGGACTGGATGTAAAAAAGCACGTTAGTGCTTATCTATTATCCTCGTAAATAAAGAATTTTGTCTTGTCTCTCTCTCTCTCTCTCCTCTCTCTCTCTCTCTCTCTCTCTCTCTCTCTCTCTCTCTCGTTCTTTTTTGATTGGTAAAATATTTTGCTTGTCTTTGCTTTTGGACTTAAATGCTGTATGAGTTTCATATTTAGGCAGATATCAGAAAGTTTCAGGGAGATTTCTTCATATCATCAAAGATGCGATCATTAATTCATGTAATGACATCACATGTCAAGCACCCATTATTTGACTAAATGAGAGATGATGGTTCCAGTGGTCTGTTTGACTCTCTCTTCCTTTCTGCCTCTCTGAAGAGAGGAGGTATGGGGAGGGGACTATTTTTCTTAAGGTGGTGATTTACCATGCCATTGTAGTTTTTTGTCTTTGAATGGCCATGCAAGGTTATCTGAGATGTGCTTTCATTTAGTTGTGTCGACCTTTTTGCACAGTGAGATGTATTACTCAACATGTCATCTCTCTCTCTCTCTCTCTCTCTCTCTCTCTCTCCTCTCTCTCTCTCCTCTCCTCTCTCTCTCTCTGTCTGTCTGTCTGTCTGTCTCTGTCTCTGCTCCTTTTTTGATTGGTAAATTATTTTGCTTGTCTATGGTTTTGGACTTTAATGTTGTATAGACCTTCATATTTAGGCAGATATCAGAAAGTTTCGGGGAGATATTTTCAGATATTATTAAAGATGCGATTATGCAGATTAAAGTTCAGAGTTACATCTGGATTTATTTTCAATACGTCACAAAACCCTCTGAGTATAATATGAAATCAATCTTTCTTCATTGATCTATATGTGAGTGATAGAGCCAATGATTTTTCATTATTACAAGCCTAGCTTTTTGTAACAAAATCACTTGTGTGATGGGTTTGGGTTTTTCTTGTTGTTGTTGTTCTTTACTCTCACCTAAGGTCTGCGAGGCTTTTTGTGTTATCATGTCCTCCCGTGTGACTTCAAGGCAAATGTTGTTGATATGTGGTTTCTTGGGTGTGTGGATTCCCTTTTTTATTTGCTTATTTATAGTGCGGGTTCACAAAGAGTGACATTTGAACCTCAAACTCTATTTATATAAGGTTAACAATCTCTTCCCAAGCTGATACTCTTACAAACTCTGTCCATTTATCACGTTTTATTTTACGTAATTGATGTGTTAGAAAGAATGTGTGTGTGTGTCTGGATCGCACTAGAACTAGGTATGGCAAAACTTATCTTAAAAACTGACAGTATCGAAAAGGAGCATATTCACAACACCACAAAAGAAACGATATCCTGAACAGTATTACTGTCTCTTCTCTGAATTGCCAAGGTCTCGGTAGAGAAAAGAAGAGGGATCTTTTTCAATACTTTCGGCAAAAGGAATATACTTTTTACAGGATTCTCATTTCATTTTTTAAATAAAGAAAAGAAAATCAGATTCGAGCGGAATGGGGCTGTGAATGTTTCTTTTTTCCTCAAATAACAGTACATAACGTGGTGTAGCTATATTATCAATAATAATTTTGAATTTGAAATAAAGAAAGTAATCAAAAATGGTCAAGGTAATTATATAATAATAGTAATTAAGATTATGGATAAGCAGATAGCGCTCGTTAACATATACGGACTTATCAGAGATGCATCAGCCTTTTTTGAGGATCTTCAAAACAAAATAAAAGATCTTTGTATTAGCAGTGTGACTATAGCCGGAGACTGGAATCTGGTCATTGATCCAAACGTAGACTATTACAACTACAAACATATTTGCAATGCAAAATCAAGCGAAACAGTGTTTGAAATTACATCAGAATGACTGTTCGTTGACATCTGTAGAGAGCTTAATCCAGAGGTTCTTCGCTGTACCTGGAGAAGGCTCAGTCCTTTCCAGCAAAGCCGTTCAGATTTTGTCCTTGTCTCTTACTACCGTAAAAAATGCAGACATCCTTTTTGGATACCGCACCGACCATTCTCTTATAGTGTTAGAAAGGCAGAAAAAAACAAGGAATTTTTGGAATTTTAATTCTTCTTTGCTGAAGGATCGTGAATATGTAGAACTTATCAATGAGACTATAGAACAGGTGAAGGAACAATATGCTGTATCTCCATACATTAAGAAGTAGTAAGAAATATACAACAATGAGATGCAATTTGTTATAACAGATCAACTTTTCTTAGATATTTTACTTATGGAAATAAGTGCAAAACCAATTACATACGCTGCTACCAAGAAAAGAAATATGATGAGTAAAGAACAAGATTTAGAAGCTGAAATACACAAGTTAGATGAAATTGTCTCTCAAGAAATGAACACCAAACAATATTGTTACAAGAAAAAAGACCCAGTTAGAAGACATTAGAACATTAAAAATGGATGGGCATTACAATGGGGAAAAGATAACTAAGTATTTTTGCTATCTCGAAAAAAGACATTTTGTGAGTAAGCAGATGTTAAAACTAGTTACAGATAAAAGCCAGACTTGAACAGACAATAGGTTAAAGAAGACAAAAATATTTCATGAAAACTTGTATCAAGAAAAAGAATGCGATGACGTTGACATTGCTACAAAGAGATAGAATAGTAATATGCACACCTAAAGGTGATAAACCAAGAGAATACTTAAATTATTGAAAGCCAATTACACTCTTAAATGTTGTATATAAAATTGGAACAGCAAGCATCACAAATTGAATGAAGATCGTGCTACCGAAACTTATCAAAACTGGTTTCGTCAGTGGCAGGTATACTGGAGGCAATCTGAGACTTTTATACGACTTGATGGATTATCAAGAAAGGACGAATTTGCCTGGCTTACTTGTTTCAATCGATTTTTAAAAAGCTTTTGATTATCTTAGCTGGACTTTTTGAAGAAAACATTAACTACGTTTGGTTTGGGGAAAGACATATGTAAATGGGTGTCCGCATTTTATAATGATATAAAGACGATTTTAATTCTTGCTCACTGTGCATAAAGTAAACAATGGTTGTCCTCACTCACTTTGAGATACTGTACTTGAAGAAAGCCTACGGCCAAAATGTGTTCTTTTTTTCAATAATTACATTGTTCTCGATTTATTGTATTTCTTTTTCTGTTTGTACACACACACACACACGCGCGCCGCTGCGCGCGCGCGGGCATACACACTTTCTGCGCAGAGGGGCGGTTTCTTGCCAGGCACACAGTTCTCGCAGGCTCCAGTCACGAAATCACAAGGTCTGGAACCTCGGCATTGGCCACAATGCCCCGTGCACCCTCCCCCGTACGTCCCCTCCGGGCACTCTGGCATCAGACAGGTCAGAGGACAAGGTTACTTTCGTGATTACGTGCAACAATCGTAAGACATGTATGTCTTTGCTTCTCTGAAAATAAGTTGTCATTGTGTTGTAGCTTCAGTATTATTTGATAGTGCATAACAGCTAGAAGAATGGAAAGACACTTTTCTTGCATTGGTTAACTGATTCGTTCAGTCGTTTACTGATTATCGATTCATCAATTCGTTCCTTTATTATTTACTTATTTATCAAGTATGTATGTATGTATGTATGTATGTATGTTTTATGTACCTGTTTATTTGTTATATTTATTTATCCATTCATTCATTTCTGTATTTATACGTTTTGTTTTTCTCTTGTCTCAACAGTGGCATTACTCGCACGCCGCTCCTGCAGGTCTCCCCATACCTGGGATCGTTCTGTTTAAGCCCCAGTATCAGTGTAACGTTTTCTAATCACTCCATAGTCGAAATCATCTCCGGCCGATGAGAAGGGCACGTGCCTAAACTCGACCCTCGGTGAGTATATCCTGACTGACCCCTCCCTGGGTTCCAAAACCGCTCCCCTTCCAAATTCCGAAAGTGTCCCAGACAACATCTATCAATCAAACCACATCAATCCTGAATTTGATGGGGTGGAGAGTGATTCTAGACCTGAGAGAGAAATACTTCCCTCTTACCCCCCTCCCTACCTCCCAGAACCGATCTCCTGAGTGTTTTGAGCGATGCACTCTCTGTGGAGTGATGATAGGCATGTGCCCATTTTCATCCCCTTTCACATTGGGCGAGTAAGTTTGGGCTCGTGCCTACCTTCATTCCGTGAGGTATTTCTGAACCAAATAAATCTGTGTGACTTCTCAACTGATATGGATGATGGTAAATCATTGATGAAGAGGGGCACTAACACTGAACCTTGTGGGACTCTGTGTCTGACAAAGTCTGTGGACAAAGTCTGTAGGACACACAAATAATTTTCATGCATAACATGCTGTCGAATACATAACCGAAATGTAGACCTAAATATTTGGAAGGAACTAAATCCAGAGTGTCGCCATTTTACGTGGAGGAGAACTAATCCATTTCAACAAGCCAGTTAGATTTCTTTTTGATATCAGACACACTTGTTTCTTATGTTGATGATGTAGACATTGAGTCTGGTTACAGAACAGATCATTCTGCTGTGTTGTTGAAATGAAAATATAATGAAGACATAAAACGCAATACTTGTTTTTAAACCAACTCGTCTCTTTTGAAAAATAAGAATATTTAGATGAAAGAGATACTGTAATTGAAAACATGAAAGAAGAATACTTAATGAATAAAACAGGTACTGATCAAACAGACTCGACGAAAAGTACAATTCTCAATTTCTGATTATCTCTTTCTTGATTTCCTGTTAATGAAAATAGGATCGAAAACAATTTCATATGCTACTACGAAAAAAGACATACAAATGAAAGAGAAGATAGAGCAACTTATTATTACATTAGAAAACAATGGGATGAAAAGTGAAGATGATATCAAAGTCATTAACGAGAAGAAAGAACAACTAAAGGAAATCAGAACAAAACGTATAGAAGGAGTTTTGTTAAGATCACGAGCTAGATGGGTAGCAGATTGAGAGAAAGTTAGCACTTATTTTTGTTATCTTGAAAAAAAAGCATTCATTAGTAAAACATTTCTAGTCTAATAGATAAATAAAACAATGTTTTAACAAATCACTATACGCTTATAATGCGGTACAAATTGTGACATAGAAGATTTAGTTGATAACATCCTCAGTTTTAAATGAAACAGAAGCACCTGGATTAGAAGGTCTTATAACATTAAAAGAAACTACATATGTCTTAAGACAATGAAGAATAATAAAAGCCCGCTTTTGATGACTTTACTGCTGATTTTCTTTAAAAGTCTTTTGTAAGCAGTTTGGTGTATTTGTCGTCAGAGCTTTAAACGCAAATTTCAAAAAAGGAGAACTGTCATGTGCACAGAGAGAGGGAACATTACTTGTATTCCAAAGGGTGATAAACCTGGGCTGTGTTTAAAAAACTGGAGGCTTATTTCACTGTTGAATGTAGTCTATAGGATAGGATCTTCTTGCATTACAATTAGAATAAAATGTGTGTTGCCTAAATCATACGAAGATCAGACTGGATTGATTAGAAATAGACACATCGGCGACAATATAAGATTGTATTTAGACTAAAATAATCTGTCCAGGTTGTTAACTATAGACTTTGAAAAAGTCTTTGATTCGATTAATTGGAAATCTATGTCCAAAGTCCTTAAAGCGTTTGGCTTTCAAAAAGATATTTGTAGATAGATAGCATATTAAATAAAATTTAAAAAATAAAAACTTAAAAAAGTAAGTCTTGCGTCATTGTTAACGGACAGGTTTCAAATTGGTTCGATAGTGAAAAAAAATGTTGTCGACAAGAGACCCAATTCCATCTTATTTGTACGTGACTTGTGTCGAAATATTAGCCGTTATGGTCAGGGAAAGTCAAGATATTCGGGGAATTAGACTTGTCAAAGCTGGTTGTTGTTCTATTAATATCAAAGTCAGAATCTTTGAATTTGTATGACAGATTTAGTCCATAATTTGCACGAAATTGTCATACCATTCGTACGAGGAAGATCAGGTTTCCATAAATTTCCATTTAATAACTGCGATAATTATATTAGGAAAAAACAAACAAAATCATACCAGATACATTCAACAGTGTCAGTTTCAAGATCTGTTCTGCGGCTGGCACTATTCGCAATTAATTGATGAATATATACAGCAAGGCCAGTTTGTCGGGGCTGATCACCATCGCGTCGTTCTATTTTGTTGTCAGAAACGCTGATAAGCAGGAACATTTTTTCATGTCAAGCAGGAACATTTTTTTTTTTTTTTTTTTTTGCTGTCCCATCTTCTGTACCACCTCGGTGGCACTGCATCCACGCCGCTCATTCCGACGCTCTGTCCACAAATGCAGCCCGCCCTGGCCCGCCGCAGCAGCGGCACCGGCCATCCACAGGGAGTAGTCAATGTCAAGCCGTCAAGAGTCAACCCACCGGGGGAGACACTGCGCTGCTGCCGAGTCACTTCGGTGGTATTCAGTGGCATAGCGCCTGTTCTGATCCAACATACGTACGATACCACCTACTAAGCCACCTACTGACAACAATGTTTGCTTAGTCGCGGAGCCGGCGTGAGTGAGTTCTCCCTCAGGAGGCCGCCACCACATCAGTCCAAGGACAGCCCCCATGGACTCGCCAATATCTTTGACCCCGACGTAATCAAACCAAAGCCACAGACGTGGAGAGGACATCAAAAACTGAGGTCACCATGACAGTAGGGCCACATAATTTAAGGCTTTCTTTTTTATGCTGATCGATGAGAATGAGGATGATGAAGACGATGCTACGGATTTGCATTCCGGTCTGAGACTGCATGACAGGGCTGTACTCTACGCTTACTTTCATAATATATCCTAGCGTCACCAGGCCCGAGAGATACAGAAACCTGCTGTGTTTGTCAGGAAATTTGAGCAACGCTCTCAGAGACGCATCCATTGAGTGGATGAAACTCAATTTTGTGGTCCCAGTCTTCCCAACTGAGCCCGTAGCAAACTCGACTCCGGTCGGGGCAGAAAAATCCCACATGACTCTGGACCACCACCTCCCAGCCGGGGGAGTCCGCGATGCTAACCACTTCGCCACGGGGCTGATAGAACTTTAATCTTGTTTCGCTTACACCAAACACTTGTGAAGAGATGACGTTTTAAAGTAGGGAAATTTCATGGACCAAATTAGATAACTGATAAACATCGAGATGTCCAACCCTAAGTCCTGGACAAGCAGGAATGTAGGAAGGCAAGGGTTTTAAGGGAAGAGTAAGATAACATCGATTTTTAAAAAACGGAGTACTCACAAAAAGACACCAACGATAAAATACATATGTAGAGAGATCTCTGAATCAGCGAAACAACTTATAAAAAGCAAGGGTAGTACAATGATGACGAACAAACGGAAAAAAAAGATGAACAAATTATCAAGCTTGAAAAAGACACACAAGAGAATATATCTTTAGAAAAATCAGTAAGCCAGTAAAACAATCAACAATAAGAAACGATAACGGATGGAACACAATGATGACGAAGAGAGAGAGAGAGAGAGAGAGAGAGAGAGAGAGAGAGAGAGAGAAGAGAGAGAGAGAGAGAGAGAGAGAGAGAGAGAGAACATAAGACACTTACTCTTTTTACAAAGAGGTGAAAGGTAACCGATAAAGCACTGTCCGCATGTGCCATCCTGGAAGTTGCAGTCAGTTCCGATGCGGCAGTTACCGCACTTGTTCAGGCAGTGAGTACCGTACGTTCCCTTTTCACACTCTACCAAGAGTATGAAGGGCACACAAAATCAGACAACCAATCAGATGACGATTCTGATTATGGTGCTGGGGGAAGGGTGGGGGATAATGATATGTTGTCCACCCCACCTCAGAGGTACTGGGCAGCCGGGGACACCGACCCAGGAAATAAGGGCAGGTAGAAAACATTAGGAAAAGTACATGTTACCATCCAGAACACCACCACTTCATGATAGACAAACAAAAAGCCCATTCTCATCTTGAACACCTATGTGATTTTAACCAGAAACATTTGCCCAAGAACTGAGTTGGGTGGCTATGTAAGTTCCATGGCGAATCAATATGTTCAAAACAGCCGTGGTTTGGCATGCGTAGGAAAAAGTTACTTCCGGTCATCGTAACATTGACGATTTGCAGGTTAATAAAAAAAAGAAATGCTCGTGCTTAATCTCAAGATGCTCGATGGTTTTGTTGTGCCATTTCTGGTTGCACGGCTCAGAAGACGACAAAGGCCGTCCCTTGGACTAACACACTGGTATGGAATATTTGCAGAGCAATGTGTCGTCTGCTTCAGTAGAATCGTTCAGAGTTAATATCATCAGCCAGTCAGAAAAAAACCTCTTTATACTGACCAGTCAGAATGCAGCTTCGTTTATATGTGGGAGAACTCGTTCACGTCTGCTGCCACAATCGTAACACATGCAGTGTCGATTGAATAACCACGTGTAATCAATCTTAAGTATCAATTACGTCCATGACATGTTCAGCCCAGGCAGACCAACGATTGTCCTGCATCATTTCACATCTATATCTCAAATACTGAGTCAGATAATCGTGTATGTGTTGTGTGTGTGTGTGTGTGTGTGTGTGTGTGTGTGTGTGTGTGATTTGCATTTTGCTTCGTTTTTTTTTTAGCAACATTGCAGTCTGTTCCATTCTTTTGGTCGTACTTTTACCTACCATTGCGAACAATCACAAAAAATGGCTCATGGAATAGGACACCATGTATCAATAAGCCAACCAGATACCCAATATATCAGTGTCACTACGCAACCAGATACCCAATATATCAGTGTCACTACGCCAACCAGATACCCAATATATCTATGTCACTACGCCAACCAGATACCCAATATATCTATGTCACTACGCCACCAGATACCCAATATATCTAGTGTCACTACGCCAACCAGATACCCAATATATCTAGTGTCACTACGCCAACCAGATACCCAATATATCTAGTGTCACTACGCCAACCAGATACCCAATATATCTAGTGTCACTACGCCAACCAGATACCCAATATATCTATGTCACTACGCCAACCAGATACCCAATATATCTACTGTCACTACGCCAACCAGATACCCAATATATCTAGTGTCACTACACCAACCAGATACCCAATATATCTAGTGTCACTACGCCAACCAGATACCCAATATATCTAGTGTCACTACGCCAACCAGATACCCAATATATCTAGTGTCACTACGCCAACCAGATACCCAATATATCTAGTGTCACTACGCCAACCAGATACCCAATATATCCAGTGTCACTAAGCCAACCAGATACCCAATATATCCAGTGCCACTAAGCAAACCAGATACCCAATAATCAAGTGTCACTAAGCAAACTAATGTATTCAAAGCTTTGTCACTCCAGCCAGCTATCCAGTGTTGTATGACATAAACAAAAGTTACGTCTCTAAATACTGAGTAAATTTTCCAGATTTCCCCCACCCCCACCCATTTCCTGACCCCTACAGTCACGCCCCTTCCTCTCCACACTTCGCCTACCCACTCAAGCGGAGGACCCCAGTACGAGTTGTGCTATGACTAAGCGCTGGTCGGGCGGTTGCTAAAATTTGAGCTGTGAGCAGCTGGTTGCCACACTACTAAACGGTAACCACTGGTGGTAGCATAATCACGCTCACAGAAGGTTCAGTTTCAGGTTTTTTTACGCCTAACACAGCCACACATGGCAATTTCAGCGCTGTCTGAAAGCCCCATTGTCCTATTCCGAAAAGATACAAACAACGAAGACAACCACCCACACTATTTACTTCATTCATAACATGATCGTTTAATTGATGATATCCTTAAAGTAACCTTAAAGCAGATAAAAACTAGGACCTGTTGATTGAGCCTGGCCTGACATTTATCACCTCCAGTTTACTTAAACTAATTACTTATTGGAAAAAAAGAAAGAAAGACGATACATCAAAGGGCGATAACAGTAAACGGACAACGTTGAATACGCTTCTAGTGTCTACTCTGAACAGTGGGTTTTGTGAAATGCCTAGTCGCAGCTAACAACAATGAAAATGAAACATGTAAGTTCAGCTAGAAAAGTGCAAACACTTTCTGCAAAAGTCAGGTGAATGGGCCACAGCAGGAAAAAAGTTAACAACAGTAAATTACGTTAAAAAGTCGAGTTCACAGAGTGTAACCAAAATGGGAATTATTAATGCAGAATTCCCTGAATGTGGGGATGCAAATGATAGAGAAAGACCACTGGTCTCCATACAAGGGGTGCTGGGAGCTTGATGACAGCTCGCATGCCCTCACATAATTCTACAACAGCCAGTCACTTTCTGCTCTGTGTTAGAAGCTGACAGATGATGATGAGCTTAGCGTCGTACAGGGGAGTAGTCAGTACAGTTCGGTTAGATTTCTTCTGTACTCGAGAGTAAAGAAAGCGGGTTTTGCTGCAGGCAGTTTTGGTACAGGAAAACGGAGGCGTTAGGCGAACACTAGCAAACTTGGGTGTTAAGCGAACTTCTATAGATCCATTTTAATCCCTTAAATCAATGGAGTGGTCCACTGCTCGTTCACAATCTCTAGCTGTTAACCTAAACCAGAGATGTTGTGTCACTCTGCTAGACCTATGTCTCACTTGACACAGGCCGAGAAAACTGCCTGCAGTTTTTGGAAGATTTTATGCAACAATGCAGGTTCCTGTAAAACCTTTGCGTGATTACGGTAGTAAATGCTAAATGATAACTCTCCACCAGAGTAGAGGTCCTTTGTGACAAGTTGTTCACGGATCAAGGTGTGCATTTCCACTGCCACTTGGTTCTGTGGGAAGTAGTCTGCTCTGGCCCACGTCTCTTTGGAGTTTGCCGTCACGCTGGTTGTCGATCTTTGTACCTAGATGATACTCTGTGCTGTGCTCGCTCCGTTCACAGATGGCAGCTGTTCTCAGATCGAAATCTGTGCTGTGGCTGGTCCATCCGTGGACAGTGAGTGTTACCAAATCAAAGACAGCACTGTGGACAGCCCATTCTTAGAGAATAGTTGTTCCCAGTTCGTGCTCTGTACTGCGGACGGTCTATCCACAGATGTTAGTTGTTCCCAGTTCATGGCCTGTACTGTGGACGGTCTACCTTGAGACGTTAATTGTTCCCAGATCGAAGTTTGTAGTATGAATTGTCGATTTACAGATGGCAGTTGTTCTCAGACTGGAGTCTGTACTTTCGTCTGTCCATCCAGTGATCATAGATGTCGCCAGACAAGAGCCTCTTGGCAATTGTTCCCAGATCGAAGTCTCTACTATACATTCAGTCATGGGTCGTTGGTCGCGAGCAGGAGGTGAAACAAAGTTTCCTGTGTCCCGCAGGGAAATCCTGTGTTCAGGATGGCTGTAGCCGAGCCCTCCTTTACTGGGTTATCTTCAGAGCCACTGTGCGACCTGTCTTTATGTTCGAACAGTTGTCCTGTCCTGCGAGGCACCGACTGCACGTAATCCCGTAGAAGACTGGTTAACCGAACCTTCTTCATCTCGTGCGTTACTGTCCTGTCAGGGAGCAAGCCGCCCGCAGTGAACAGGAAACGAGAGAAACTTCCTGGCCGCTCGAAGCTAATCCTGACAAACACAGGGAGCTGCTTAAATGGTCCACCATCCCGCCAGCCACTAGGCTTACCAACCTGGAAAAAGGTTGACCAAAACATAGTGGTGGGGGCTTGCAGGTCATTGGCAAGGACTTTTGCGGAGTGGTTACTCTTTATCACATTGGCACAAACGTCAATTTGTCTGTTCAATCATTCCACCATCTGGTAACCTCTTGTCACACACAGACAATCCACTCACGCGCACACGCGCGCGCGCACACACACACACACTCACTCACTCACTGACCCCCCCCCCCCCCCCCCGCACCCCCTCCCTCCCCCCCCCCCACACACACACACACATGCATGCACGCACGAAGTGTTAGGGAACAAAGAGTCGAACTCTTATGAACCCATCAGAGGTGCCGGCACCATGAAAGAGAGGGTGAACCGGGAGTAGAAAACTGGACTGCTCCTTGCCAGTATGCGGCCACATCACGAACTGTGAGCCGCGCTGTGGCTGTGCCGTGAAAGAATGGTGTCAGTGATAGTAGAAGCGGCTATACCATCTGCGACAACCTTGCGGGTGTTGCCAACATCGAGCCACGGTGTGGTGATGGTTGAGTTTAACGTCCTCACAGCAGATGCTTTTAAGGACAATTTGTGGCAATCTGCGGCACCTCACAGCAGATGCTTTTAAGGACAATTTGTGGCAATCTGCGCACGCAGAATCGTTGTCTGGTGGACTTGGTAGCTGACAGACTTGACTGAAACTTGAAGTCCGTATCTGTGTTTGGAAGGAAGCATCCAGAGTAGTCAGTCGGTTCCCTCAAGCAGAAGCTTGTCAAGTTGCTCACTCGGAGGTAGTCGATGTGTTCCTCCTTTCGCAGTCAGTCGTAATGATGGTGTTTTCCTTGTTGCCCTTCGACCAAGGCTGTCACCAGGGCTACCGGATGGCCGTCTTCATACCGAGAGGCAATGGTCCTGGTCGCGTGAGGCCGACTCAGGAAACGTGCAGGACAGAGGTCGCCAAGCCCCTGTGCAAAGATTGATGTCCATTCTGCGCCCCTGACGGACGTTCCCACCAATCCTTTCTGTAAGGGCGGGGCCCTGCTGATCGTGCAACCACGGTGAGTCGCAGAATGGCAGTGCCTCATCACCGAACTGGCCCACAGCCTCAACAGTGTCCCCAGGCGACACAGGCTACGTCTGTCGCGCTGATACGAGGAAGGTAAGCTATACCGTCCTGTGCGTATCTGCCACCTAGGCGTCTTCTGCTGGTAATTCCATCTGCCAGCAGGTTTATGGAGCCACGGTGATGCTTTCAATATTTATCTTCGCTGACCACCAGCACGTGGCTGTCATTCGAGTTATGGCCACCTCTACAGTAAGTAATGTCATCCCTCTCATCTGGTGACCATCACCACCAGCGATTACAACTTTGGTATGGCCACACATCACTCACAGCTCCAAACATGCTCACCACTAGTTTATTGTGTAGCTCACAGCGTGGCTTGCAGAGCTACCTCTGCCTTTGTGAAAGATACAGAGGCAGCAGGATAAATATCTTGGCTAGCTTTCCCACTGTTTGCCATCATCAGAGTTCTATCCACTGGAGCAAGTCACTTACCACTGATATCACAACGTGCCACAAGAGAATAGTTCAGCTGCCTCGGCTGCCTTTCCAGGTATCCACATGTACGACCTTGTTGTTGTCCGCTGTTCAGCTAGTTTGGACCACTGCATAAATGTTGTCTTTGCCTGCATGCCAGCAACTGTCTATGTCCTTCAAAACTGGCAGTGTTGAAACTACCAGTGGCAAAGTGTGTCGAAGAGACGGCCAACCCGAAAACAGAAAGCAGACAGAGAGCCAGTCAGGTTACAAGAAATGGAGAATGCCTTCAATACATGCAACGAAAGTCTAGCTGGTGGAGGGCGAAGGTACTTGTCCCCAACGACCCACTCTCTGTTATCTGTGATCTTACTCACTGTTTACACAGGTAGGAGGCAGATAGCCCGGATCGCAGTTGACGGTCTGTCCCTGAATGGCGACTGCAGGACAGTGTCCAGTCTTGAGGTAACAAGGGTTGTTGTTCAGACAATGGCCGCAGGGCGTACAGACGTCATAGTTTGGTTTACCCTCACCTATTTCAATTATTAAAGTCTACTTTCTTGATTATATGAAATAATGTAATAATGATAATG
The DNA here is from genome assembly GCA_018398815.1 of Conus ventricosus. Taxonomy (NCBI): domain Eukaryota; kingdom Metazoa; phylum Mollusca; class Gastropoda; order Neogastropoda; family Conidae; genus Conus; species Conus ventricosus. Next base: position 53,413,779 of record CM031626.1, read on the forward strand.
ATAATAATAATGATGTAATGGTGATTATGATGACGATAACAATATATAATAATAATAATAATTAATAATAATAATAATAATATAATAATAATAATAATGACAGTAATATAGAAATCATCATCATCATCATCTTCATCCTACTCCTTCCCATCATCATCGCAAAGCATATACCGCATTATATCTTGCACAAAAGAACAATTCAAAACGTTCGCAAACGTCATTTCCACAGATGCATTCCCTAATTCAAAACAAATAGTTGTGAACAAACAGAATCCCAAGGTAACTTTGATTGAACGAATGAAGGGGGGCCAGAATCACGAGTAGAGTGCATTATATTATCGTACAGTGTAACAGCACCAGGCGAGTTTCACTGATGAGTCTTACCAGGGTGATGGAATTCCACTCCAGACAGGCAAACCAAAGGGTTTGGTTTTCAAGACAGACTGTGATGGCACACATTCGCTACCTATGAGAGGTTTCAGACTGACACCTTAACATCCTTATCTTTATCTCATTTTCCTCTTCATCCCCCCACCCCACCCCACCCCCCGTCTCCCCATTCCGTCCGTCCTCAAGCTCCTTCCATGCTGTTCTTTTTTTTAGTCTCTATATCAGTGCTACGTCACTTCTTACTGAGAGAGGAATTGTTTGTCTACAACTGCCCACCACCCTACGCCACCCCATCCCCCACTTCTCCAACTTATTTGTGCATTGTGTGGTAGAGTAGAACAGCAGAACACAGTAGTGTTGGGAAGAGCAGAGGAGAGCACAGCAGAGCGCATCATTCGTTAGTATAGTATAGCACAGGATAGCAAAATATAGTTTGGCATGTTATGGTATAGTATAGTATAGTAGTATAGTATAGTATAGTATAGTATAGTATAGTATAGTATAGTATAGTTAGTATTGTAGAAAAGAAGAAAAAGAAACACCCGAAGGTGCTGGGGAGGACCCAGAGAAGCACTGTCTTCACCTGCCTTTAGAGCAGTCCTGTACCACCCTTGGAAGCCTGCGCTGTGTTGACGATGGGTACAGGCACGCACAGGACACTCCATTAAGATATCAAGGGACATAACTGCTCCTGAACAGAGGTAAATTAGACTACAGGATGCAGCTCATAACAGCCTTAAAGTAGCATCCCCATGGGTGTACCAGCCCGTATTTCATGACTGCAGAGCCCACCGGCGAAAAACACCACCCTCCAGCTGCCGAGCACACCCCACAGACCCAACCACCCCTGCCCACGGACAGATGAAGACAGTGCCACTCCAGACACAGCCAAGCTTTCGCCATACGGTCTTATGTGCCCTCAAGAGAGAATCCAAAGTTGTAGTCTTTCCCACTGTCAACAGAACTTTCCCTGTGGTCAGTGGGTCTTTCCTCACCGTCACTGGATCTTTCTACAGGGTCAGCCTAGTTAAAGGTCTACTTTAGAGATTTTTGATAATTTGTTAAAAACAGGTCTACATGTCATATAACTACGTTATGGTATTCATTTTTTAAATAAAATCGCCGAAAGAATTTAATAGATAAAAAACGACTTTTGCACACCTGTTCAAACCCCGCGCGGTAGACCGAAAACCGTGACGTCACTTGATGGACTGGCCGTCAGCCGCGACCTACACAAGAAGCCAACGCCAAGTGAAATCAACACGAGTTGCGAACCCCTACAGCCTAAAAAGTCACGAGGGGGTGGCAGATATTGTGCTGTAGGCGAGTGCAGCCGCTCAGCAGGAGACGGATATTCTTTGCACACATTTCTATCTGATGCAGATACTCGAAAGAAGTGGATTCGGTTCGTGCAACCATGCCGGCAGCTAAAGTTCTTCTACCACGTCAGTTCCAGCTGGACCGCGGAAACGAGCTATTCCGACAATTGCCGAGCGCGTTCGAGTGGATCAAAAACTTCGTCTGCATTGTGCGCGTATACTTTGAAGGCGGAGTGGTAAGCTCGTACAGATGAGTACGATAGTCGCACGTTTATTCTATGGACAGATCACACTTGTTAAATTGAATGAACACGTTAAGGCTTGAAGAAGGAGAATCTCCGCTGCCGTCCACGCGTGATCGCATCAAGAAGTCAGTCGGCAGCCTCCTTCGAGACTTCGGTAAAGTCCGTACGCCTTCGGAATGCTGTGTTCGGGCGTCCAGCTGGAACTGAACTGACGTGGTAAAAAGAACTTAGCGTTCAAACTGATAAGGTACAGGCCTTGCAGAAACATCCCCAGAGTCACATTGGCTGTTGCAATCATAGTCACTGCTTTTACATGATAAATTAAATACCGAGCGAGATGCGCAAGAACCATCAGAATCGCTTTCTGTCGCCGTCGCTGTCCATCATGTGACGTCACATCCAAGAGCAGTTAAGCCATGCCAAGATTTAGTTGATTACCTCCCGTTTTCTTGATTACAGGTGAAAATGCCCACTTTCGCGGATTGATTTCGTGTGATCGGGAGTGAATCGGATGTTTATTTTACCAATTTATCAAACATTTCATATTTCTGCATAAGCTGACCAATTATCGAAAACCTCTAAAGTAGACCTTTAAGGCAAAGAAGAAAAAGAAACACCCGAAGGTGCTGGGGAGGACCCAGAGAAACACTGTCTTCACCTGCCTTTAGAGCAGTCCTGTACCACCCTTGGAGGCCTGCGCTGTGTTGACGATGGGTACAGGCACGCACAGGACACTCCATTAAGATATCAAGGGACATAACTGCTCCTGAACAGAGGTAAATTAGACTACAGGATGCAGCTCATAACAGCCTTAAAGTAGCATCCCCATGGGTGTACCAGCCCGTATTTCATGACTGCAGAGCCCACCGGCGAAAAACACCACCCTCCAGCTGCCGAGCACACCCCACAGACCCAACCACCCCTGCCCACTGACAGATGAAGACAGTGCCACTCCAGACACAGCCAAGCTTTCGCCATACGGTCTTATGTGCCCTCAAGAGAGAATCCAAAGTTGTAGTCTTTCCTACTGTCAACAGGACTTTCCCTGTGGTCAGTGGGTCTTTCCTCACCGTCACTGGACCTTTCTCCAGGGTCAGCCTAGTTAAGGCAAAGAAGAAAAAGAAACACCCGAAGGTGCTGGGGAGGACCCAGAGAAGCACTGTCTTCACCTGCCTTTAGAGCAGTCCTGTACCACCCTTGGAGGCCTGCGCTGTGTTGACGATGGGTACAGGCACGCACAGGACACTCCATTAAGATATCAAGGGACATAACTGCTCCTGAACAGAGGTAAATTAGACTACAGGATGCAGCTCATAACAGCCTTAAAGTAGCATCCCCATGGGTGTACCAGCCCGTATTTCATGACTGCAGAGCCCACCGGCGAAAAACACCACCCTCCAGCTGCCGAGCACACCCCACAGACCCAACCACCCCTGCCCACGGACAGATGAAGACAGTGCCACTCCAGACACAGCCAAGCTTTCGCCATACGGTCTTATGTGCCCTCAAGAGAGAATCCAAAGCACAGCAGAGCGCATCATTCGTTAGTATAGTATAGCACAGGATAGCAAAATATAGTTTGGCATGTTATGGTATAGTATAGTATAGTATAGTATAGTATAGTATAGTATAGTATAGTATAGTATCACAATATCATTAGTATAAGATAGCACAGCACAGCACATCCTAGCTTAGCCTAGTCTAGCCTAGCTTAACCCTGCCTTCCCTTGCCTAGCCTTGCCTAGCCTTGTATAGTGAACTGTAGTGTAATTTAGTCTGCTGTAGCACAGTATAGTATAGTATAGTATAGTATAGTATAGTATAGTATAGTATAGTATAGTATAGTATAGTGGGGAGGACCGGGGCTTGTTGGTTGCCAGAGTAAGTTGGACCATTAGCCCGTACTTTCAAGCCATTTTCGTTCATTCTGGTCACGTGGCCTATTTTACATAATCATCTGCCTTCTTGCATCATGAAAATAGCGCTCACACACACGTTGCATACTAGCTGGGAAAATGTTTTAAAAACGCGATTTGGATAATTGAACTTTTGTAGATGTGTCCGTATCAGGTTTTAAAGGTAGTGAATGGTATTGGTCAGACAAGCCATCTGTTAGGAAAATCCACATGATCAAGGTGTCGTAAGAAAGTGACCTTTTTACTCTGTCCCGTGTAGGTGGTATTTACACCCTCCTAATGAATAAATTAATGAAATAAATGAATAAATAAATGATCTAATGAATTCATCAATATGTGTGTTCGGAGGTAGGTTGGCGCCTTTACCATGGGGCAAACTGGTCTTGGATCGACTTGCCCCCTAGGGGTGGGCCAACATGTCCCATATAAAGCACAAACATATTTCCTTAATAATGCATTGATTTATCGAAATGGTGATACGTTTGCAGTTGTTATTGGTGCTGTTATTTAAATCAAATTACCAGGAGACTGTTCTAATTAAACCATCTCTGCCTTTCCTCTATGGTAAAAAAAAAGTATTTAAACAACGAAATTGAAGCAAAAAAGACACGGGACTTTAGGTCAGCATCATCAGAGGAGGATGAAATCAGCGTCGTTGTCTGGTCCCCTAGGTCAGCTTGTAAAGGAGGTCAACCTCATCAGAGGATGAAATCAGCGTCGTTGTCTGGTCCCTAGGTCAGCTTGTAAGAGGTCAGCATCATCAAGATGAAATCAGCGTCGTTGTCTGGTCCCTAGGGCAGCTTGTAAGAAAGGTCAACATCATCAGAGGATGAAATCAGCGTCGTTGTCTGGTCCCCTAGGTACAGCCCTTGTAACAGGTTAGCAGCTTAAAGAAGTCAACTCATCAGAGGATGAAATCAGCGTCGTTGTCTGGTCCCCTAGGTCAGCTTGTAAAGAAGGTCAACATCATCAGAGGATGAAATCAGCGTCGTTGTCTGGTCCCCTAGGTCAGCTTGTAAAGAAGGTCAACATCATCAGAGGATGAAATCAGCGTCGTTGTCTGGTCCCCTAGGTCAGCTTGTAAAGAAGGTCAACATCATCAGAGGATGAAATCAGCGTCGTTGTCTGGTCCCCTAGGTCAGCTTGTAAAGAAGGTCAACATCATCAGAGGATGAAATCAGCGTCGTTGTCTGGTCCCCTAGGTCAGCTTGTAAAGAAGGTCAACATCATCAGAGGATGAAATCAGCGTCGTTGTCTGGTCCCCTAGGTCAGCTTGTAAAGAAGGTCAACATCATCAGAGGATGAAATCAGCGTCGTTGTCTGGTCCCTAGGTCAGCTTGTAAAGAAGGTCAACATCATCAGAGGATGAAATCAGCGTCGTTGTCTGGTCCCCTAGGTCAGCTTGTAAAGAAGGTCAACATCATCAGAGGATGAAATCAGCGTCGTTGTCTGGTCCCCTAGGTCAGCTTGTAAAGAAGGTCAACATCATCAGAGGATGAAATCAGCGTCGTTGTCTGGTCCCCTAGGTCAGCTTGTAAAGAAGGGGAAGAATGGGTGCGGTGCATACAGTGTACGACTGGGCTGATGTGGAAGTACAGGTCTTGGGGGAAAGCCCAGTCTGGAATCGTCTCATTTGTGATGCTGACACGGACTCGACGTCTGTTGTTAACCCCATGAACTCTTTAAAGCATTTTTCCTTCCATGTTTTATTTTCTTTTAGTCACTTTGTGCGAAATATGAGCGACTCAATGCCAAATATGGTTTACTTCATCTGTTGGCAATTACAATGTACATTGTGATGAACTGCAAATGAAAACTGTTTCCCTTTTCAGCAGGTTTGTATTTATACAGTGCCAAATTAATGGCAAAGTGATGTTTTGTGTTCTGGTACGGGTTTTTTGTTTGTTTGTTGTTGTTTTTTTTTTGTCGATCAATTACTATGTCGCAAGAGAATGATGCAGATCTATTACATTCTGGAAATGTGATTTTTTTCTCTTCGTTTTCTTTCTTTCTTTCTTTTTTGCACTGTTCCGGTGTAACAGGCCAGATTCAATCTCGTCCAGAGTAGGCCCCGTATAAAGTGGCCTATGTCCAGAATATGCCCCCGGATAAACTGGCCAAGGCCAGAATATACCCTGGATACTAGCCCAGGCTACTTCATACCGTGATGTAGTTTGGTCTAGGTCAGTTTACATCCTTTGGGCCATTCTTTACCCTCCCTTCTTTCCCTGAAAGACATTGATATATGAAGAGTGCGAATATTGCCAATAAGCACAACCAGGTTAGAAGAACTGCAAGGGAGACTTTTCACATAACATTTGCCTACGACCGAGAAACGTTCAAAGCAATGAATGTACTTGTGGCTTGGATGAAAATATAAATCGGTACTCGTGATGAAAATATTCTCTTCTAAAATGGTAAAACTACGTACTAAAAACAAAATCAGTATGGAACACAAGTTGTAACTAATATTATGTTTGACCGTGAAGTTTGTTCCTTGATACCTCAACTTGTTATGATATTCTTTGACTGCATTTGATCAACAGATGCTTTGAATCATTTTTATACAGGTAACGTAAAAAAGTAAAGAAGAAAAGAAGAAAAAAAATAAGAAAAACAAGAAAGAAAAAGACGTTATTGAATGGGGAGATACCCACTAAAAAGTAAAAGAGATAGGACATGTTGATAGAAAGGGGAAAAGTACATCAACATGGCATGAGCGCGCGCGCGCGCGCACACACACACACACACACACACACACACACACACACACGTCTAATATCACTTACGGTGAAAAGACGTAAAAAACAAAGAACAAAGAACACACACACACACACACACACACACACACACACACACACACACACACACACACACACACGTGTGTGTCTGCATGTGTTGAAAGGACGTCATTGTAAAGAAAAGAAGAAAAAGCCTCACGTGACAGCTTGTAGTGAAAATTTGGCGCACATTCTGCAACATATAAATTATTCATAAGTATTCATTCTCTCTCTCTCTCTCTCTCTCTCTCTCTCTCTCTCTCTCTCTCTCTCCGATATCTTAACGTCTGACAGTAACACTATAATTGTATCACTTGCAAAATACATTTAAGAGGCGGGGTCACCGTGAAAAAAGAAATTGCTTAATAATGAGTGAGTGTATCATATGTTAAAATGTCTGTTATGTATTTATGAGTTGAAGAACTTTAAAGAGTATCAAACTCAATAGGCAAGACATTTGGATGGTTGATGCAGAGCTATTGTACGTTCTATGAGGGTGCGCAAGCGCGCGCGCGTGAGTGTATGTAAGTGTGTGTGTGCGCGCGCGCACGTGTGTGTGTGTGTGTGTGTGTGTGTGTGTGTGTGTGTGTGTGTGTGTGTGTGAGAGAGAGAGAGAGAGAGAGAGAGAGGAGGAGGAGAGGAGGAGAGGGAGAGAGGAGAGAGGGTATTAGTGTTAATGTGTGTTGGTTTCCATGTTTTTGCCTTTGTCATCAATCCATGCTTCTACCCCTGTCACAAGGGCTTTATAGCCAATGACAGTAAATCATCAAAGTGTCAGTGTCAAGTCTCTCTCTCTCTCTCCATCTCTCTCTCTCTCTCTCTCTCTCTCTCTCTCTCTCTCTCTCTCTCTGTCTCTCTCTCCAGCCGTGCTCAACCTTAACTTCACATCGGGGGAGTTTCCAAGACTTTCCTTTAGACAGCGGGTGTTTCCAACCCTAGTGAGCCGTACCTTTAAACAGAGAATGCTTCCAGCCGTGCTGTGTCTTACTTTTATACATGGATGTTTCAGCCTTGCCGAGTTTTACCTTTACACAGGGAATGTTTCCAATCATTCTGAGTCTTAACATTATACAGGGAATGTTTCCAGCCGTTCTGAGTCTTATCTTGATACATGGAATATTCCTGCCTTGCTGAGCTGAGTCTTACCTTTATACATGGAATGTTCCAGCCTTCCTGAGCTGAGTCTTACCTTTATACATGGAATGTTCCAGCCTTGCTGAGTCTTACCTTTATACATGGAATGTTCCAGCCTTGCTGAGTCTTACCTTTATACATGGAATGTTCCAGCCTTGCTGAGTCTTACCTTTATACATGGAATGTTCCAGCCTTGCTGAGCTGAGTCTTACCTTTATACATGGAATATTCCAGCCTTGCAGAGCTGAGTCTTACCTTTATACATGGAATGTTCCAGCCTTGCTGAGTCTTACCTTTATACATGGAATGTTCCAGCCTTGCTGAGCTGAGTCTTACCTTTATACATGGAATGTTCCAGCTTTGCTGAGCTGAGTCTTACCTTTATACATGGAATGTTCCAGCCTTGCTGAGTTTTACCTTTATGCAGGGAATGTTTCCAGCCGTGCTGAGTCTTACCTTTATACATGGAATGTTCCAGCCTTGCTGAGTTTTACCTTTATACAGGGAACGTTTCCAGCTGTGCTCAGGCTTACCTTTATTCAAGTCATGTTTCCAGACAGGCTGAGCCTTAAATTTATACAGGAAATGTTTACCGTCGAGAATTAGGCCGATCTTTATAGAGAGAATGCTTCCAGTCAGTCTGAGACTTACCTTTATGCATGGAATGTTTCCAGCCAGACTAAGCCTTACCTTTATGCATGGAATGTTTCCAGCCAGACTAGCTTACCTTATGCATGGAATGTTTCCAGCAGACTAAGCCTTACCTTTATGCATGGAATGTTTCAGCCAGACTAAGCCTTACCTTTATGCATGGATGTTTCCAGCCAGACTAAGCCTTACCTTTATACATGGAATGTTTCCAGCCAGACTAAGCCTTACCTATATGCATGGAATGTTTCCAGCCATGCTGAACCTTTGGATAATAAAGGGATAGTTTCCAGCCATGCTGAGCTTTCCCGTTATACAGGGAATGCCTTCAGCCATGCTGAGCTTTCCCGTTATACAGGGAATGCCTTCAGCCATGCTGAGCTTTCCCGTTATACAGGGAATGCCTTCAGCCATGCTGAGCTTTACCGTTATACAGGGAATGCCTTCAGCCATGCTGAGCTTTACCTGTAAACAAACAATGGATTCAGCATTTTTAAGCCTGATCTTTATATAGGGAATGTTTTCAGTCGTGATAAGTGTTGACTTTTTCATTGGGAATGCTTCCAGCCACGCTGAGTCTTACCTTTATACAGGGAATGTGTTCAGCAGTGTTAAGCCTTACCTTTACACATAGTATGGTTTTCAGCCACGCTGAGTCTTACCTTTATACAGGGAATGTGTTCAGCAGTGTTAAGCCTTACCTTTACACATAGTATGGTTTTCAGCCAGCTGAGTCTTACCTTTATACAGGAATGTTTTCAGCACGTGTAAGCCTTACCTTTACAATAGTAATGTTTTCGCCACGCTGAGCTTACCTTTATACAGGAATGTGTTCAGCAGTGTTAAGCTCTTATCACAGTGATGGTTTTCAGCCCTGGTGGGACCGTATCTGTTATACAGGAAGGTTTTTATACGACGTGCGAGACTTTACTTATACAGGGAATCTTTCGACCGTGTTGAGCCTTACCTTTACCTGGAAATGTTTTCAGCCGTGGAGTCTAACGTTTATACAGGGTAATGTTTCCAGCCCTACGAACCTTGTCTTGATACAGGAACTTCTCCGATTGGCGAATCTTACAGTTTACAGGAAGATCTAGTTGCAAAGTGGATGCGACTGCAGGCGAAAATCAAAACACATGTCAAATGTTAGTAATAATGAACCGCCAAAAACGTAGATTAACGGATCACAGACAATACACGACGCGTTTCATCTTTTAGTCTTCTCAGGCAAGAAAAACACCAGGACAACGAAAATGAACGAGCAGTGAGGGTGCCAGCAGTGCTGAGCCTCACCTTTACACAGGGAGAAGAGAGTGAGGTGCCCAGCAGTGCTGAGCCTTACCTTTACACAGGGAGAAGAGAGTGACGGTGCCCAGCAGTGCTGAGCCTCACCTTTACACAGGGAGAAGAGAGTGAGGGTGGCTAGCAGCGCTGAGCCTTACCTTTACACAGGGAGAAGAGAGTGAGGGTGGCTAGCAGCGCTGAGCCTTACCTTTACACAGGGAGAAGAGAGTGAGGGTGCTAGCAGCGCTGAGCCTCTACCTTTACACAGGGAGAAGAGAGTGAGGGTGCCCAGCAGTGCTGAGCCTCACCTTTACACAGGGAGAAGAGAGTGAGGGTGCCCAGCAGTGCTGAGCCTCACCTTTACACAGGGAAGAGAGTGAGGGTGCCCAGCAGTGCTGAGCCTCACCTTTACACAGGGAGAAGAGAGTGAGGGTGCCCAGCAGTGCTGAGCCTCACCTTTACACAGGGAGAAGAGAGTGAGGGTGCCCAGCAGTGTGCTGAGCCTACCTTTACACAGGGAGAAGAGAGTGAGGGTGCCCAGCAGTGCTGAGCCTCACCTTTACACAGGGAGAAGAGAGTGAGGGTGCCCAGCAGTGCTGAGCCTTACCTTTACACAGGGAGAAGAGAGTGAGGGTGGCCTAGCAGCGCTGAGCCTTACCTTTACACAGGGAGAAGAGAGTGAGGGTGCCAGCAGTGCTGAGCCTCACCTTTACACAGGGAGAAGAGAGTGAGGGTGCCCAGCAGTGCTGAGCCTCACCTTTACACAGGGAGAGAGAGGGTGCCCAGCAGTGCTGAGCCTCACTTTACACAGGGAGAAGAGAGTGAGGGTGCCCAGCAGTGCTGAGCCTCACCTTTACACAGGGAGAAGAGAGTGAGGGTGCCCAGCAGTGCTGAGCCTTACCTTTACACAGGGAGAAGAGAGTGAGGGTGCCCAGCAGTGCTGAGCCTCACCTTTACACAGGGAGAAGAGAGTGAGGGTGCCCAGCAGCGCTGAGCCTTACCTTTACACAGGGAGAAGAGAGTGAGGGTGGCTAGCAGCGCTGAGCCTTACCTTTACACAGGGAGAAGAGAGTGAGGGTGGCTAGCAGTGCTGAGCCTCACCTTAACACAGGGGGAAGAGAGTGAGGGTGCCCAGCAGTGCTGAGCCTTACCTTTACACAGGGAGAAGAGAGTGAGGGTGGCTGGCAGCGCTGAGCCTTACCTTTACACAGGGAGAAGAGAGTGAGGGTGCCCAGCAGTGCTGAGCCTCACCTTAACACAGGGAGAAAAGAGTGAGGGTGCCCAGCAGTGCTGAGCCTCACCTTAACACAGGGAGAAGAGAGTGAGGGTGGCTAGCAGCGCTGAGCCTCACCTTTACACAGGGAGAAGAGAGGGAGGGTGCCCAGCAGTGCTGAGCCTCACCTTAACACAGGGAGAAGAGAGTGAGGGTGGCTAGCAGCGCTGAGCCTTACCTTTACACAGGGAGAAGAGAGTGAGGGTGGCTAGCAGTGCTGAGCCTCACCTTAACACAGGGGGAAGAGAGTGAGGGTGCCCAGCAGTGCTGAGCCTTACCTTTACACAGGGAGAAGAGAGTGAGGGTGGCTAGCAGCGCTGAGCCTTACCTTTACACAGGGAGAAGAGAGTGAGGGTGGCTAGCAGCGCTGAGCCTTACCTTTACACAGGGAGAAGAGAGTGAGGGTGCCCAGCAGTGCTGAGCCTCACCTTTACACAGGGAGAAGAGAGTGAGGGTGGCTAGCAGCGCTGAGCCTTACCTTTACACAGGGAGAAGAGAGTGAGGGTGGCTAGCAGCGCTGAGCCTTACCTATACACAGGGAGAAGAGAGTGAGGGTGGCTAGCAGCGCTGAGCCTTACCTTTACACAGGGAAAAGAGAGTGAGGGTGCCCAGCAGTGCTGAGCCTCACCTTTACACAGGGAGAAGAGAGTGAGGGTGGCTAGCAGCGCTGAGCCTTACCTTTACACAGGGAGAAGAGAGTGGAGGGTGGCTAGCAGCGCTGAGCCTTACCTTTACACAGGGAGAAGAGAGTGAGGGTGCCCAGCAGTGCTGAGCCTCACCTTTACACAGGGAGAAGAGAGTGAGGGTGGCTAGCAGTGCTGAGCCTCATCTTTACACAGGGAGAAGAGAGTGAGGGTGCCCAGCAGTGCTGAGCCTCACCTTTACACAGGGAGAAGAGAGTGAGGGTGGCTAGCAGCGCTGAGCCTTACCTTTACACAGGGAGAAGAGAGTGAGGGTGGCTAGCAGCGCTGAGCCTCACCTTTACACAGGGAGAAGAGAGTGAGGGTGGCTAGCAGCGCTGAGCCTCACCTTTACACATGGGAGTTTTCCAGCTGTGCTGGCACCCGTTCGGACACTCTCCGGTGCCATTCCTGCAGATGTCGTTGTTCAGACAGCGACCACAGGGCACACATACATTGGGCTGATTTGTCGGGATGTAGGCCCTCTTCGTGCACCCTGTGCATCGTCATCAGCATCTCTGGTTTTATCGACGTCGTCATCCTTATCATTTCAGTCATCATTGCCTTCATCGTCGTCATTCTCATGATCGCGTCTGTGATGATGATGGTGATGATGATGATGATGATGATATCATCATCATCATCATATCATCATCATCATCATATCATCATCATCATCAATCAACAACAACAACAACAACAACAACAACAACAACAACAACAACAACAACAACAACAACAACATCATCATCATCATCGTTGCTGTTGTCTTCTTTGTCATCTTCGTTGTCGTAATCAACCACATTATCATCATCATGATCATCTCGGCTCCTGTCCCCTGGGATGTAGGGATTTTGCTCATACCTTGAATAGTGGGGGCAGGCAATGATGATAATACGGAGGAGGAGGAGGAGGAGGGAGGTGGGGGAGGGGGGAGGGAGAGGGGGGGGAAAGAAGAGGACAACGATGATGAAGACGACTACAGCCATGATGATGATGAAGATTTAGCCCTGGTGTGGCCTTAGGCCCAAATACTAAAATAAACACAGTCATCAGCCTCCGTGGCGAAGTGGTTAGCGTTGCAGACTCCCGGCTAGGAGGTCGTGGGTTCGAATCCCGTCAGAGTCATGTGGGTTTTTCTGCCCCGACCGGCTCCTACCCAGAGTTGGGTTGCTGCGGACTCAGTTGGGAAGACTGGGACCACACAGTCGAGTTCCATCCACTTAATGGATGCGTTTCTAAGAGTGTTGCTCAAATTTACTGACCAACACTGCAGATGCCTGTATCTCTCGGGCCTGGTTGACGCCGGGAAATATTATGAAAGAAAGCGTAGAGTACAGCCCTGTCATGTAGTCTCAGACCGAAATGGAAATCCGTAGCATCATCTTAATCATCCTCATTCTCATCGATCAGCATTAAAAAAAATGTCTCAAGTTCTGTGGCCTTTCATGCCCTGCTCTCATGGTGACCTCAGTTTCGATGTCCTCTCCACGTCTATGGCCTTGGTTTGGTTCCGTCGGGGTCACCGGTATCGGTGAGTCTATGGGGGCTGTTGTTGGACGGACGTGGTGGCGCCCTCCGGAGGGAGAGCTCACTCACGCCGGCTCCTCGACCAAGCAATTATTGTCATCAGTAGGGGGCTTAGCAGGTGGTGTCCTGCGTATGTTAGATCAGAACAGGCGCCACTGAACACCACCGAAGTGACTCGGCAGCAGTGCAGTGTCTCCTCCGGTGGGTTACCTCTTGACGACTTTATATTGACTGCTCCCTGGGGATTGCCGGTGCCGGGGCTGCGGCGGGGCCGACCGGGCTGTGGCTGTGGACGGGGTGTCGGAATGAGCGGCGTGGGTGCACTGCCTCTGAGGTGGCGCAGAGGTTGGAACAGCAACAACAACAAAATGAATAAAAATAAACACTGTCGCTCCAGACCCTGTGATGCTAGATGGAGCCCCACTGGAAGAAGGCAGCAGCTTCACCTATCTGGGCAGTGTAGTCAACCAGCGAGGGGAACTGATGCCGACGTGAAAAACCAGAATAGGGAAGTCAACAGCAGCCTTCATCACTCTGAAAAACATCTGGAAATCTCGACAAATCACCACCAGGACAAAAATCAGCCTCTTCAATTCAAACGTCAGATCTGTCCTCTTACATGGATCAGAGACTTGGCGAACCACAAAACCACCATTCAAAAACTGCAGACTTTCGTAAACAGCTGCCTGCGAAAGATCCTCCATATCCACTGGCCAGAGACAATCAGCAACAAAGAGCTGTGGGAAAGAAGTAACCAACTGCCAATAGAGCAAGACATCCGCAAAAGAAGACGGCGGTGGATAGGACACACGCTCCGAAAGCCCTGGACAACACCACCAGAAAAGCCCTGACCTGGAATCCCTAAGGCAAAAGGAAGCGAGGAACAAGAAGAAACACCTGGAGGCGGGACCTGGAGGCGGACACCAGGCAGATGGGTTACAGCTGGGGCGAATAAGAAAAGATTCCCCAGGACCATGGTCATTGGCGGGCAGTTGTTGATGGGCTATGCTCTGGCAAGAGCAATGGGCCTAAGTAAGTAAGTGGCCTTAGGCCTGAGAAAAGAAAAGCAACAGCTTTTGCTATTCTTCTTATTGTACACAGTCAATCATATAATTCTGATAGTAATCATGATAACTGTCATAAGATGCTAGTGGCACTGTCTCTTGCTGAGCTATAATACACAGACTTCAGAGCATCCGCTGAACCCATCAGAGAAATGTCATAAAGCCAGCTTTACCCATCTATAATTTTTTTTTTAGTTATGTATCCACGACGTTTGGAAACAAACTGATGAGCAACCTTATCTTTCCGATAATGACCATTTAAAGCTTTTAAAAATAGTATTTTATAATGAAAAAGAATGTAGGCACTACTTTTTTTTAAACTTTCTTATTTCTGAGTGATTTAAGTTGGTTTTGGAAAAGACAGAGTACGGATTGCTCTCTCTCTCTCTCTCTCTCCTCTCTCTCTTCTCTCTCTTTCTTTTTTTGTGCTGAAACTTCGACGAGGAAATGGCGCGGTGTATTACCTGGGCGCCATGCATACAAAAATGACAAGAGAATGTCTTTATACGGGTTCAAGCTCACCCATCTTATTTTGCACGAAAACCCCTTTTCACATACAAATCACGTCCATCTCATGTCAGTTTTGGCCAAAATTAACACCTGTTTTAAACAAAATTAACACGCAAAAACCTCTAAAATTGACATAATCGTCAATTTAAAATGGGGGCTTACGTGCAAGATAAGATTTGGTGATCGTGAACCCGTATAAAGACATTCTCTCCAGGGACATAAAAATCTAAGGGTTTACAGCATGCTCTCTTCTACTTCCAGCATTATTAACGTCCACGAGACTGAGTCCTTACTACTTTCTAGTAAGGCTTTGCTTGGGGTGACTTGGGGTGACTTGGGGGTGACTTGGGGTGACTTGGGGCGACTTGGGGTGAAGGTGTCAAGCGTGCTAAAGTGGATGGAGGTGTCAGGGAATGTCAAGTGGAACTGGTAGGACCACTCTTGACATCTGCTCTCCCAGCCAGTTGCTTTGTGACTGAACAGGATGTGCTCGCGCGCTGAGCAGTGATTAGTTGCCTGGCTGGCCTTCAAGACAACTACCAGTTAAGCGCGATGAAGAACAGAGAAAGAGGCGGCTCTCGCTGTATAGCGAGGAACGTGTTAGCACACGCCCGCTGTGCGGGCAGACATGTGAATAGTTGGCTTGCCTTCACTGACTGACTCAACTCTTCAAACATTGCTGTTGTGTGTGTGTGTGTAAATTAAATATGCGACCTACTTGTAATGGCTCAAAGTACTGGACTATCGCAAGAACTGGTTTCTATAACTATTAGTGACGAGGAGGACATAGAGATTGATGCAGAAGAAGTCACAAATAGTGCTACTGAAAGAAATAATCAATTAATTCAAAACCAGATAGACTACCATTCTGCTTGTGCTCAGTACTGGAAAAATTTTCAACGCATTTATAAACACATCTGGTGAGAGAGCAGCAAAAGAATTTGAAAAAGAAGAAAAGAAAAAATTACCAAAACACCCAGGTCAGTTTCAATTTATTTTTTTAAAAAGACAAACATATAACAAATATAAAGTCTACATTCTTTATCTGGTAAAGATTTATTAAACAGACTGAAATATCACAAAACAGAAAAACGCTTAAGAATTGTTGAATGCGTTATCCCAGACTTTGATGAAAACAAAAACGCTGAAGAAATTGAAAGAATTCTAACTGAAGGCCAAACAGCACTTGACTTACTAAATAACCGCGGCCTTCAACAGTATCTAGCTTATGGAAAATGGCTGCGAAGGTTGTTTATAATAAACAGAGGAAATTTCAAGAAATTTGTCACAAGTCATTTGAAGTACTCCCTTCGTTGGATTAATAAACTAAGAAAGACGTCAGAACTCTTTGAGAAATATCCAGAACTCTCAAACCTGGCAATTTCTATCACACAAGCCATCCCGTTGACGCCAAAGATACATGCCGCTCTAAAAACCCACGCTGGTGTGGCAGCTGACTGGATGTGAAGAAGGTATGTACATTGTTAGCTGCAACGCTATCATTGTGTTGTCTTGGTTTACAGCCAGCAGAGAAATGTTCTAGAACAAGAGAAGCTGAGCCTGCAATTGTTGTATGGTAGCATTGAAGGGTTGATGGCCAGAAGAATAGCTGTGTTTATCTTCCATAGCAACTGAGCAGTCAAGCGTGCAGTGTGTGGGCCCGGTGTGGTAACAGAAGCCTCTATTGATTGGTTGGGAGAGTGCATTGCAGAGTGATTCTTGAACATGGCCAAGATTGATGTCATTCTTTGCGTGCCAGGCAATGGAGGAGGATTGATTGCCAGCGTTAAGTGCTGTTATTGATTGGGGGTGGGTGATGAAGTTAACAAAAATGAATGTTTTGCAGATTTAATTTTATTTATTTATTTAAAGATTTGGGTTTAAAAATGACGACCGAACACAGTGAATCTGATTTAAAGAATGATCTGATGACTTTAATAAAACATTGTAATGAACTATTTGACGAAACAATGAAAGTGTTAAACATTGATTTTAGTGAATCTGGTTTTGAGAATGATGTAAACAATTTAATAAAAAATCATAGTGAACTATTTAACGAAGCAATCAAAGTGATGAACATTGACTGTAGTAATTCAGAAAAAGCTAAAATATTAGCAGGTGTTATTGTAAGGTTAACGTGTCTTGAAGTGTTGCAACGCTTGGGCGAAGAATAAAAGCCCATTTTACTTACTTTTATTTACATTTATTTTTTAATTTACGTAAATATTTGAGTTAAAAAAATGAGCCTCACAAGCGTGTCTGAGTTTGAAAAACTGCCAACCAGCGCACTGGTGAAAGGTAGTGACAAACAATTAAGCAATATGTTTAGTGAAGTAAACATGGACATTATTAACCCATCAAATGTTCATGAAAGCGTGACACATGCTATCTCTAAAAAACCCAGAGTTTCTTCAGATGGAGCCGCCAGTAAAAGTGCTGTTGGCCGTTCTGATTGATTATATAACGCCTGATGATAGTAACATGGAAGTCTGGGTTTCAACTAAACAGAAAGAAGTTATTAGCTATGCGCTGGGCTGACTACATGCTTACACAGTTTAACCATGCAGTGAGGAGGCAAAGTAAGGGTTGGCTGGTCTGAAGGAAAGTTCTTTGGTCCTATAGAACCCCCTAAAAAG
>CM031626.1:53431287-53470096 GCA_018398815.1 Conus ventricosus
TAGACAGTCTTATTTACTCCAAGGGGCACAAACCCTCCTCCTTGAACAGAGGTAAATTAGACTACGGGAAATGCAGCTCATAACAGCCTTATTGTAGCCCCCCATGGGGTCCCAGCCCGTATTTCATGACTGCAGAGCCCACCGGCGAAAAAAAACCACCCCCCCAAGCTGCCGAGCACACCCCACAGACCCAACCACCCCTCCCCGGGGGACAGATGAAGACAGTGCCACTCCAGACACAGCCAAGCTTTCGCCATACGGTCTTATGTGCCCTCAAGAGAGAACCCAAAAAGTTGTAGTCTTTCCTACTGTCAACAGGCTTTCCCTGTGGTCAGTGGGTCTTTCCCACCGTCACGGGACCTTTCTCCAGGGTCAGCCTAGTTAAGGCAAAGAAGAAAAAGAAACACCCGAAGGTGCTGGGGAGGACCCAGAGAAGCACTGTCTTCCCCTGCCTTTAGAGCAGTCCTGTACCACCCTTGGAGGCCTGCGCTGTGTTGACGATGGTACAGGCACGCACAGGACACTCCATTAAGATATCAAGGGACATAACGCTCCTGAACAGAGGTAAATTAGACTACAGGATGCAGCTCATAACACCCTTTAAAAAGGGGGCATCCCCATGGGTGTACCAGCCGTATTCATGACTGCAGAGCCCACCGGCGAAAAACACACCTCCAGCTGCGAGCACACCCCACAAAACCAACCACCCTGCCCACGGACAATGAAGACAGTGCCACTCCAGCACAGCCAAGCTTTCGCCAAAAGGGTTTCTTATGTCCCCTCAAGAGAGAATCCAAAGCACAGCAGAGCGATCATTTCGTTAGTATAGTATGCACAGGAAAAGCAAAATTGTTTGGCATGTTATGGTATAGTATAGTATAGTAGTATAGTATAGTATAGTATAGTATAGTATAGTATCACAATACATTAGTATAAGATGCACAGCACAGCACACCTAGCTTAGCCTAGTCTAGCCTAGCTTAACCCTGCCTTCCCTTGCCTAGCCTTGCCTAGCCTTGTTAGTGAACTGTAGTGTAATTATTCTGCTGTAGCACAGTATAGTATAGTATAGTAAGATGTAGTATAGTATAGGTATAGTATAGTATAGTATAGTATATTTGTGGGGAGGACCGGGGCTTGTTGGTTGCCAGAGTAAATTTTGGACCATTACCCCCTACTTTCAAGCCATTTTCGTTCTTTTGGTCACGTGGCTATTTTCCCTAATCATCTGCCTTCTTGCATCATGAAATAGCGCTCACAACCCGTTGCATATTTAGCTGGGAAAATTTTTTAAAAAAAAAGGGACGAATTTGCTTTTTAATTGGGGTATTGGTAGAGTTGTCCCGTAATCTAGGTTTTTATGGGTGTGATGGTATTTAAACCCCAAGATTCAATTTAAAAAGGAAAAAATACAATAAATTCCAAGGTGTCGTAGGAAAGTGGCCTTTACCGGGGCCGTTTGGTGAATTGCACCCCCTAGGGGGGGAATAAATTAATATAAATGAAAACTAAATACCCTAATAATTCATATTATGTGTGTTCGTTTGGGTTTGGGTTTTGGCGTTTACCAAATTGAAACTGTTCTTAAACCATTTTGCCCTAGGGTGGGAAATTCCCAAATTAAGCACAAAAACAATTTTTAAATAAGCATTATCAAGATGTGAACGTTTGCGTTGTTATGGCCCCCTGTTATTTTAAAAGGGGGGAACCTTTCTAATTTAAACCATCTTGCCTTCCCTAGGAGTTTTAAATCAATCTAAGATAAAACACCTTTGCCGGGCCCCTACTTTAAAAGGGTCACATCATCAGAGGAGATGAAATCAGCGTCGTTGTCTGGTCCCTAGGTCAGCTTGTAAAGGAGGTCAACCTCATCAGAGGATGAAATCAGCGTCTTTGTCTGGTCCCTAGGTCAGCTTGTAAAGAAGGTCCAGCATCATCGGGAGGATGAAATCAGCGTCGTTGTCTGGTCCCCTAGGTCAGTTGTAAAGAAGGTCAACATCATCAGAGGATGAAATCAGCGTCGTTGTCTGGTCCCCTAGGTCAGCTTTAAAGGAGGTCAACCTCATCAGAGGATGAAATCAGCGTCGTTGTCTGGTCCCTAGGTCAGCTTGTAAAGAAGGTCAATCATCAGAGGATGAAATCAGCGTTCGTTGTCTGGTCCCCTAGGTCAGCTTGAAAAGAAGGTCAACATCATCAGAGGATGAAATCAGCGTCGTTGTCTGGTCCCCCAGGTCAGCTTGTAAAGAAGGTCAACACATCAGAGGATGAAATCAGCGTCGTGTCTGGCCCCCTAGGTCAGCTTGTAAAGAAGGTCAACATCATCTAGGATGAAATCAGCGTCGTTGTCTGGCCCCCTAGGTCAGCTTGTAAAGAAGGTCAACATCATCAGAGGATGAAATCAGCGTCGTTGTCTGTCCCCTGGTCAGCTTGTAAAGAAGGCACATCACAGAGGATAAAATTTCAGCGTCGTTGTTGGTCCCCTAGGTCGCTTGTAAAGAAGGTCAACATCATCAGAGGATGAAATCAGGTCGTGTCGGTCCCCTAGGTCAGCTTGTAAAGAAGGTCAACATCATCAGAGATGAAATCACGTCGTTTTTCTGGTCCCCTAGGTCAGTTTGTAAAGAAGGGAAGAATGGGTGCGGTGCATACAGGTACGACTGGGCTGATGTGGAACTACAGTCTTGGGGGAAAGCCCAGTCTGGAATCGTCTCATTTTGATGCGACACGGACTCGACGTCTGTTGTTACCCCCCATGAACTTTTAAAGCATTTTCCTTCCATGTTTTATTTTCTTTTAGTCACTTTGTGCGAAATATGAGCGACTCAATGCCAAATATGGTTTACTTCATCTGTTGGAATTACAATGTACATTGGGGATGAACTGCAAATGAAAACTGTTTCCCTTTTCAGCAGGTTTGTATTTATACGTGCCAAATTAATGGCAAAGTGATGTTTTGTGTTCTGGTACGGGTTTTTTGTTTTTTTTGTTTTGTTTTTTTTTTGTCGATAAATTTAACAATGTCGCAAGAGAATGAGCAGATCTTTTAACATTCTGGAAATGTGATTTTTTTCTCTTCGTTTTCTTTTTTTCTTTCTTTTTTGCACTGTTCCGGTGTAACAGGCCAGATTCATCTCGTCCAGAGTAGGCCCCGTAAAAAAGTGGCCTATGTCCAGAATATGCCCCCGGATAAACTGGCCAAGGCCGAATATACCTGGATACTACCCAGGCTACTTCATACCGTGATGTAGTTTGGTCTAGGTCAGTTTACATCCTTTGGGCCTTTTCTTTACCCTCCCTTCTTTCCCTGAAAGACATTGATATATGAAGATGCGAATATTGCCAATAAGCACAACCAGGTTAGAAGAACTGCAAGGGAGACTTTTCACATAACTTTTGGGCCTACGCCGAGAAACGTTCAAAGCATTGAATGTACTTGTGGCTTGGATAAAAATTTTAAAATCGGTACTCGTGATGAAAAATATCTCTTCCTAAAAGGTAAAACTACGTACTAAAAAACAAAATCATTAGGGGAACCAAGTTGTAACAAATATTTTTGTTTGACCGTGAAGTTTGTTCCTTGATACCTCAACTGTTATAAATATTCTTTGACTGCATTTGATCAACAGATGCTTTGAATATTTTTATACAGGTAACGTAAAAAAGTAAAGAAGAAAAGAAGAAAAAAAATAAGAAAAACAAGAAAAAAAAAAGACGTTTTGAATGGGGAGATACCCACTAAAAAGTAAAAGAGATAGGACATGTTGATAGAAAGGGGAAAAGTACATCAACATGGCATGAGCGCGCGCGCGCGCGCCCACCACACACACACACACACACACCACACACAACACACACACCAAAATTTTTCACTTAGGGTGAAAGACGTAAAAAAAAAAAAGAACAAAGAACACACAAAACCACACAACACACACACACACACACAACACACACCCCACACACACACACACGTGTGTGTCTGCATGTGTTGAAAGGACGTCATTGTAAAGAAAAGAAGAAAAAGCCTCACGTGACGCTTGTAGTGAAAATTTGGCGCACATTCTGCAACATAAAAATTATTCATAAGTATTCATTCCCCTCTCTCTCTCTCTCTCTCTCTCTCTCTCTCTCTCTCCTCTCTCTCCGATATCTTAACGTCTGACAGTAACACTAAAATTTTGTATCACTTGCAAAATACATTTAAGGGCGGGGTCACCGTGAAAAAGA
Source organism: Conus ventricosus (assembly GCA_018398815.1). Taxonomy (NCBI): domain Eukaryota; kingdom Metazoa; phylum Mollusca; class Gastropoda; order Neogastropoda; family Conidae; genus Conus; species Conus ventricosus. The sequence goes on from CM031626.1 coordinate 53,435,512, forward strand.
AATTGCTTAATAATGAGTGAGTGTATCATATGTTAAAAAGTCTGTTATGTATTTATGAGTTGAAGAACTTTAAAGAGTATAAAACTCAATAGGCAAGACATTTGGATGGTTGATGCAGAGCTATTGTCGTTCTATGAGGGTGCGCAAGGCGCGCGCGAGTTTAGTGTATGTAAGTGTGTGTGTGCGCGCGGGACGTGTGTGTGTGTGTGTGTGTGTGTGTGTGTGTGTGTGTGAGAGGGGGAGGTGAGAGAGGAGAGAGAGAGAGAGAGGAAAGGGGAGGATCATACCAGATTAGAAAGGTTTAAAAAGAAGAAATAAAGTGTATTAAGTTTTTTGTTTTTCCATTTTTTCCTTTTCTTCTTTTCTCTTCTCTCCCCTGTCACCGGGTAGCCATGAAAATAAATTTACAAAGGAGTTTCCCAAAACTTTCCTTACTCTTTTCCACTTCTCCCTTTCTCTTCCCCTTCTTATTTCTTTTTGTTCCGTTTTACCTCCAGGTGCCTCAACCTTAACTTAAAGGGGGAAGTTTCCAGCCTTTCCTTTGAACATGGTTTTCCCCTTGTGAGCCTTTCCTTTAACAGGAATGTTCCAGCCCGAGCTGGTCTTACTTTATACATGGGATGTTTCAGCCTTGCGAGTTTTACCTTTAACAGGAATGTTTCCCCTTTGAGTCCTTACCTTAATACATGGAATGTTCCAGCCTTCTGAGTCTTACTTATACATGGAATTTCCGCCTTGCTGAGCTGAGTCATACCTTTATACATGGAATTTCCCGCCTTCCAGAGTGATCTTACCTTTATACATGGAATGTTCCAGCCTTGCTGATCTTACCTTTATACATGGGAAATTTCCCGCCTTAGCTGAGTCTTACCTTTATACATGGGAAAGTTCCAGCCTTTTCTGAGTCTTACCTTTTTACATGGAAAGTTCCAGCCTTTTGAGTGATTTACCTTTATCAGGAATTTTCCAGCCTTTCATGAGTCTTACCTTTATACATGGAATGTTCCAGCCTTGCTGAGTTTACCTTTATACAGGGGAAGTTCCAAACTTTTGGGTTAGGCTTTCCTTTATCAAGGAATGTTCCCCGCTTGGGTGAGCTGAAAATTTACCCTTTACCTCATTAAATAGAGAAAGTTCCAGTAGCTGAGTTTTTCCTTTTAGACAGGAATGTTTCCAGCCGTCTAGCCTTACCTTTATCATGGAATGTTCCAGCCGCTAGTTACCTTTATCAGGAAAGTTTCCAGCCTGGCTAGGCCTTACCTTTATTCAATGGGAAAGTTTCCAGCCCGGCTAAGCCTTAAAATCATGGAAAAGTTTACCTGCGAAGAATTAGGCCCGAGTTCCTTTATAAAGGGAATGCCTTCAGCCATCTGAGCTTTCCTTTTTCAGAATGTTCCAGCCATACTAGCTTTCCTTTATCAGGGGAAAGTTTCAGCCAGCTAGCTTTCCCTTTTACATGGAATGTTCCAGCCAGGCTAGCCTTACCTTAAAAACAAGGAATGTTTAGCCGATACCCTTTTTTTAGGGGATGATTTTTCCCGGCCGATAAAGTTATACTTTTCATGGGGAAAAATTCCAACAGCTAAACCCTTTCCTTAAACAGGAATGTTTTCAGCAGTGTTAACCCCTTTTTAATAAGATGGGTTTTTTGCCAGCTGAGTCTTCCTTTTTACAGGGAATGTTCAAACCTGTAGCTTTCCCTTAACAAGTATGTTCAGCCAGCTGAGCTTCCTTTTTACAGGGAATGGTTCAGCCCTGTTAGCTTTTCCTTAACAAATGGTTTTTAGCCAGCGAGTCTTACCTGTTTTAAAAAAAATGTGATTCAGCATTTTAAGCCTTACTTTAATAGGGATGGTTTTCAGCGTGTGTGGACTTTCTTATGGGAGGTTTTTCCACGTGCTGACTTTACTTATACGGGAATTTTCGCCAGTTTTAGCCTTACCTTTACCTGGAAAAGGGTTTTCAAACCGTGCTGAGTCTTAAATTTATACAGGGAATGTTTCCCCGCTTAAGCCTTTCTTATACAAAGGAAAATTACCCAAGGGGGGATCTTACTTATACAGGGATTGTTTCAAAGTGAAAGCCCACTGTACACAAAAATGTAAATGTTGTTAATCCGCCATTAAACCTTATAAAGGTTCACAAAAATTTAAACCCTACCTTTTCACTAGGTTTTTCAGCCCGTGGGGCAACGAAAAACAGGAGGTTTTTCACGTGCTGAGCCTTTTTCTTTAAAAGGAGAATTTTGGGGCCGATGTTGAGCCTTACCTTTACCTGGGAAAGGTTTTCGCCCGGTTGCTGAGCTTAACTTTAACAGGGAAGGGGTTTTCCCGCCTAGCCTTTCCTTAACAGGAAAAGGTTGAGTGGCGACTTACATTTTAACAGGAAAGAAGTTTAAAGTGATGCATGCAGGCGAAATCAAAAAATTTTAACAGAGAAAATGAGGGGCCCAAAAAGTGTTACATCCTTACAAGGAAAAAGGAAGGTCCCCCATCTAGGTCCCTTTCTCAGGAAAAAAAAACCCAGGGCAACGAAAGAAAGAGAGTGAGGGTGCCAGCAGTGCTGAGCCTTAACCTTTACACAGGGAATGGAGTGAGGAGGCCAAAACAGCAGTGCTGAGCCTTACCTTTACACAGGGAGAAGGAAATGAGGTGCCCAGCAGTGCTGAGCCTCAAACCCTTTTCACAGGGAGAAGTGGTGAGGGTGCCCCGCAGCGGAGCCTTACCTTTACACAGGAGAAAAGGAGTGGGGTGGCTAGCAGCGCTGACCTTACCTTTACACAGGGAGAAGAGAGTGAGGGTGGCTAGCAGGCTGAGCCTTACCTTTACACAGGGAAAGAGAGTGGAGGTGCCCAGCAGTGCTGAGCCTCACCTTTACACAGGAGAAGAGAGTGAGGGTGCCCAGCAGTGCTGAGCCTCACCTTTACACAGGGAGAAGAGAGTGAGGGTGCCCAGCAGTGCTGAGCCCACCTTACACAGGGAGAAGAGAGTGAGGGGCCCAGCAGTGCTGGCCACACCTAACACAGGGAGAAAAGAGAGTGAGGGTGCCAGCAGTGCTGAGCCTCACCTTTACACAGGGAGAAGAGAGTGAGGGTGGCTAGCACGCTGAGCCTCACCTTTACACAGGGAGAAGAGAGGGAGGGTGCCCAGCAGTGCTGAGCCTCCCCTTACACAGGGAGAAGAGAGTGAGGGTGGCTAGCAGCGCTGAGCCTTACCTTTACACAGGGAGAAGAGAGTGAGGGTGGCTAGCAGTGCTGAGCCTCACCTTAACACAGGGGGAAGAGAGTGAGGGTGCCCAGCAGTGCGGGAGCCTTACCTTTACACAGGGAGAAGAAGTGAGGGTGGCTGCAGCGCTGAGCCTTACCTTTACACAGGGAGAAGAGAGTGAGGGTGCCCAGCAGTGCTGAGCCTCACCTTAACACAGGGAGAAAAGAGTGAGGGTGCCCAGCAGTGCTGAGCCTCACCTTAACACAGGGAGAAGAGAGTGAGGGTGGCTAGCAGCGCTGAGCCTCACCATTTACACAGGGAGAAGAGAGGGAGGGTGCCCAGCAGTGCTGAGCCTCACCTTAACACAGGGAGAAGAGAGTGAGGGTGGCTAGCAGCGCTGAGCCTTACCTTTACACAGGGAGAGAGAGAGTGGGGGTGGCTAGCAGTGCTGAGCCTCACCTTAACACAGGGGAAAGAGAGTGAGGGTGCCCAGCAGTGCTGAGCCTTACCTTTACCAGGGAGAAGAGAGTGAGGGTGGCTAGCAGCGCTGAGCCTTACCTTTACACAGGGAAGAGAGTGAGGGTGGCTAGCAGCGCTGAGCCTTACCTTTACATAGGGAGAAGAGAGTGGAGGTGCCCAGCAGTGCTGAGCCTCACCTTTACACAGGGAGAAGAGAGTGGGGGTGGCTAGCAGCGCTGAGCCTTACCTTTACACACAGGGAGAAGAGAGTGAGGGTGGCTAGCAGCGCTGACCCTTACCAAATACACAGGGAGAAGAGAGTGAGGGGGGCTAGCAGCGCTGAGCCTTACCTTTACACAGGGAAAAGAGAGTGAGGGTGCCCAGCAGTGCTGAGCCTCACCTTTACACAGGGAGAAGAGTGGGGTGGCTAGCAGCGCTGAGCCTTACCTTTACACAGGGAGAAGAGAGTGGGGGTGGCTAGCAGCGCTGAGCCTTACTTACAACAGGGAGAAGAGAGTGAGGGTGCCCAGCAGTGCTGAGCCTTACCTTTACACAGGGAGAAGAGAGTGAGGGTGGCTAGCAGTGCTGACCCTCACCTTTACACAGGGAGAAGAGAGTGAGGGTGCCCAGCAGTGCTGAGCCTCCCCTTTACACAGGGAGAAGAGAGTGAGGGTGGCTAGCAGCGCTGAGCCTTACCTTTACACAGGGAGAAGAGAGTGAGGGTGGCTAGCAGCGCTGAGCCTTACCTTTACACAGGGAGAAGAGAGTGAGGTGCCCAGAGCTGAGCCTCACCTTTACACAGGGAAGAAGTGGGGGGCTAGCAGCGCTGAGCCTCACCTTTACACATGGGAGTTTTCCAGCTGTGCTGGCACCCGTTCGGACACTCTCCGGTGCCATTCCTGCAGATGTCGTTGTTCAGACAGCGACCACAGGGCACACATACATTGGGCTGATTTGTCGGGATGTAGGCCCTCTTCGTGCACCCTGTGCATCGTCATCAGCATCTCTGGTTTTATCGACGTCGTCATCCTTATCATTTCAGTCATCATTGCCTTCATCGTCGTCATTCTCATGATCGCGTCTGTGATGATGATGGTGATGATGATGATGATTGTTATATCATCATCATCATATCATCACATCATCATCATCATCAACAACAACAACAACAACAACAACAACAACAACAACAACAACAACAACAACAACAACAAACATCATCATCATCATCGTTGCTGTTGTCTTCTTTGTCATCTTCGTTGTCGTAATCAACAACATTATCATCATCATGATCATATCGGCTCCTGTCCCCTGGATGTAGGGTTTTTGCTCATACCTTGAATAGTGGGGGCAGGCAATGATGATAATACGGAGGAGGAGGAGGAGGAGGGAGGTGGGGAGGGGGGGAGGGAGAGGGGGGGGAAAAGAAGAGGACAACGATGATGAAGACGACTACAGCCATGATGATGATGAAGATTTAGCCCTGGTGTGGCCTTAGGCCCAAATACTAAAAATAAACACAGTCATCAGCCTCCGTTGGCGAAGTGGTTAGCGTTGCGGACTCCCGGCTAGGAGGTCGTGGGTTCGAATCCCGTCAGAGTCATGTGGGTTTTTCTGCCCGACCGGCTCCTACCCAGAGTTGGGTTGCTGCGGACTCAGTTGGGAAGACTGGGACCACAAAAGTCGAGTTCCATCCACTAATGGATGGTTTCTAAGAGTGTTGCTCAAATTTACTGACCAACACTGCAGATGCCTGTACTCTCGGGCCTGGTTGACGCCGGGATATATTATGAAAGAAAGCATAGAGTACAGCCCTGTCATGTAGTCTCAGACCGAAATGGAAATCCGTAGCATCATCTTAATCATCCTCATTCTCATCGATCAGCATTAAAAAAAATGTCTCAAGTTCTGTGGCCCTTCATGCCCTGCTCTCATGGTGACCTCAGTTTCGATGTCCTCTCCACGTCTATGGCCTTGGTTTGGTTCCGTCGGGGTCACCGGTATCGGTGAGTCTATGGGGGCTGTTGTTGGACGGACGTGGTGGCGCCCTCCGGAGGGAGAGCTCACTCACGCCGGCTCCTCGACCAGCAATTATTGTCATCAGTAGGGGCTTAGCAGGGGTGTCCTGCGTAATGTTAGATCAGAACAGGCGCCACTGAACACCACCGAAGTGACTCGGCAGCAGTGCAGTGTCTCCTCCGGTGGGTTACCTCTTGACGACTTTATATTGACTGCTCCCTGGGGATTGCCGGTGCCGGGGCTGCGGCGGGGCCGACCGGGCTGTGGCTGTGGACGGGTGTCGGAATGAGCGGCGGGGGTTTGCACTGCCTCTGAGGTGGCGCAGAGGTTGGAACAGCAACAACAACAAAATGAATAAAAATAAACACTGTCGCTCCAGCCCCTGTGATGCTAGATGGAGCCCCACTGGAAGAAGGCAGCAGCTTCACCTATCTGGGCAGTGTAGTCAACCAGCGGGGGGGAACTGATGCCGACGTGAAAAACCAGAATAGGGAAGTCAACAGCAGCCTTCATCACTCTGAAAAACATCTGGAAATCTCGACAAATCACCACCAGGACAAAAATCAGCCTCTTCAATTTCAAACGTCAGATCTGTCCTCTTACATGGATCAGAGACTTGGCGAACCAAAAAACCCACCATTCAAAAACTGCAGACTTTCGTAAACAGCTGCCTGCGAAAGATCCTCCATATCACTGGCCAGAGACAATCAGCAACAAAGAGCTGTGGGAAAGAAGTAACCAACTGCCAATAGAGCAAGACATCCGCAAAAGAAGACGGCGGTGGATAGGACACACGCTCCGAAAGCCCCTGGACAACACCACCAGAAAAGCCTGACCTGGAATCCCAAGGCAAAAGGAAGCGAGGAACAAGAAGAAACACCTGGAGGCGGGACCTGGAGGCGGACCCAGGCAGATGGGTTACAGCTGGGGCAAATAAGAAAAGATTCCCCAGGACCATGGTCGTTGGCGGGCAGTTGTTGATGGGCTATGCTCTGGCAAGAGCAATGGGCCTAAAAAAAGTAAGGGGCCCTTGGCCGAGAAAAGAAAGCAACAGCTTTTGCTTTTTCTTTTGACCCAGTCAATCAAAAAATTTGATAAAAATCATGAAAACTGTCAAAAGATGAGTGGCACGTCTCTTGGAGCTATAATACACAGATTTTGAGCTTCCGCTCCCCCATAGAGAAATGTCATAAACCCGCTTTACCATCTAAAATTTTTTTTTTTTATTTTTGTATCCACGCGTTTGGAAACAAACTGATGGCAACCTTATCTTTCCGTAATGACATTTAAGTTTTTAAAAAAATATATTTTATATTGAAAAAGAATGTGGGCACTACTTTTTTTTTAACTTTCTTATTTTGAGTGATTTAATTGGGGTTTTGGAAAGACAGAGTGGGGTTGCTCTCTCTCTCCCCTCCTCTCTCCTCTCTCTTCTCTTTCTTGTCTGAAACTTCGACAGGAAATGGCGCGGTGTATTCCCCCGGGCCATGATACAAAAAAAAAGAAAAAATGTTTTTTAACGGGTTCAAGCCACCATCTTATTTTGCACAAAAACCCCCTTTTCACATACAAATCACTCCATCTCAGTCATTTTTGGGCCCAAAAAATTAACACCTGTTTTTAAACAAAAAAACACGAAAAACCCTCAAAATTGACAAAATCGTCAATTTTAAAATGGGGGCTTACGTGCAAGATAAGATTGGTGATCGTAAACCCCCGTATAAAGACATTTCCCCGGGGACAAAAAAAATCAAAGGGTTTACGCATGCTCTTCTACTTCCAGCATTATTAACGTCCCGAGACTGGTCCTTACTACTTTTGAAGGCTTTGGGGGACTGGGGTGACTTGGGGGGGATTTTTGGGGGGTGATTGGGGCGACTTGGGTGAGGTGTCGGTGCTAAAGTGATTGGGGGTTTTCGGGAATGTAAAGTGAACGGTGGCCAATTTGACTCTGTTTCTGCCAGCCATTGCTTTGTACTGAACAGGATGTGCTCGCGCGTGAGCAGTGATTGTTGCCTGGGGGCCTTCAAAAAAAAATCCCGAAAAGCGCGATGAAGAACAAGAAAGAGGGGGGGTCCGCGTTAGCGGGAACGTGTTAGCACCCCCCCCGCTGTGCGGGCAGACATGGAATATTTGGGCTTCCCTTTCACTGCTGACTCAACCTTCAAACATTGCTGTTGTGTGGGGGTGTGTAAATTAAATTGCGCCTATTTAATGGTAAAAGTACGGGGACTACGCAAAATGGTTTCTAAAACTATTAGTGACAGGGGGGCATAGAGTTGATGCAGAAGAAGTCCAAATTGCTACTGAAAGAAATAATCAATTAATTCAAAACCAGATAGACACCATTCTGCTTGTCCAGTTGGAAAAAATTTTCAACGCATTTAAAACCCCTCTGGTGGGGGCCCAAAAAAGAATTTGAAAAAAAAGAAAAGAAAAATTCCCAAAAACCCCCGGGTCATTTCAATTTTTTTTTTTTAAAAAAAGAAAAACAATAAAAATTAAAAGTCTACATTCTTTATCGGTAAAGATTTATTAAACAGATGAAATATCACAAACAAAAAAAGTTAAGAATTGTTGAATGCTTTATCCCGATTTGATGAAAAAAAAAACGCTAAAGGGGAAAGGGGAAAGAATTCTACTGAAGGCCAAAACTTGATTTTAAAAATAACCGCGGCTTCAACGTATTACTTTGGAAAAAGGCTGCAAGGTTTTTTATAATAAAAGAGGAAATTTAAGAATTTGTCAAAAGTCTTTTTAAAGAAACCCTTCGTTGGATTAAAAAAACAAGAAAGACGTCAGAACTTTTTGAGAAATATCCAGAACCTAAAACCTGGCAATTTTATCACAAGCCACCCCGTTGCCCCAAAGATACATGCCGCCTAAAAACCCACGTGGGTGGCGCTGAGGGATGTAAAAAAGGATGTACATTGTTACTGAAACCCTATCATTTTGTTGTTTTGGGTTTCAGCCAGCAGAGAATTTCTGAACAAAAAAGCTGAGCCTGAATTGTTGTTTAGATTGAAGGTTGATGGCAGAAGAATACTGTGTTTTTTTTCCCTAGCAATGAGCAGTCAAGCGTGCAGTTTTTGGGGGCCCCGGTTTTGGGGGTAAAAAAGCCTCTATTGTTTGGTTGGGGATGTTGCAAGTGTTCTTGAACAGGGAAAAAGTTGATGTCTTCTTTGCGTCCCAGGAAAGGGAGGAGGATTGATTGCGCGTTAAAGTGCTGTTTTGTTGGGGGGGGTGTGAAGTTAAAAAAATAAATGTTTTTGCAGTTTTAATTTTTTTTTTTTATTTAAAGATTTGGGTTTAAAAAGGGAAAGAACCAGTGAATCTGTTTTTAAAGAAGATCTTGACTTTAATAAAACATTGTAAAAACTTTTTGACGAAAAAATGAAATGTTAAACATTGATTTTAGTAAATTTGGTTTTTGGATGATGTAAAAAATTTAAAAAAAAATCATAGTAACTTTTTAAACAAAGCAATAAAAAGTGATGAACATTGACGTAGTAATTCAAAAAAAGCTAAAATATTAGCAGGTGTTTTGAAAGGTTACGTGTCTTAAAGTGTTGCAACGCTTGGGAAAAGAAAAAAAGCCCATTTTACATTTTTTTTAAATTTTTTTTTTTTAATTTACGTAAATATTTGGTTAAAAAATGAGCCCCAAGGGTCTGAGTTTGAAAACTGCAACCAGCGCACGGGTGAAAGGTAGTGAAAACATTAAGAATATGTTTGTGAAGTAAACAGGGGACATTATTAACCCTAAAATGTTCATGAAGCTGAAAATGCATCTCAAAAACCCCAGAGTTTTTTCAGATGGGCCCCCCAGTAAAGTGCTGTTGGCCGTTCTTTTTTGATTATAAAAAGCTGATGTTTGTAACATGGAAGTCGGGGTTTCAATAAACAAAAAGAATTTATTTTCCCCCAAAAAATTCGCTGGGTGATACTGCTACACATTTTAACCATGCAAGTGGGGAGGCAAAGTTAAGGGGTTCTGGCTGGCTAAAGGGAAACAGTCCTTAAAATTTAGATTGGGAAAACAAAGTTTTATCCTATTTTGGGGAAATTTCTTTTTTCCCTCTTCCAGAGATTAGTTTAAAACGAAGTTTAAACATAAAAAAGAGAGTTTTTTTAAAACGAGCAGTTTAAAATACAAAACCCCGACAGCATGTGTTTTATGTGGTGCGTTTTAGCCATTTACCCCCTGTTAAAAAGAACGCAAAAAGAGTACTAATATAAAGACCAAACAAGGCTGAATTTGATAAAAAAACTTCCCAGTAGTTTAAAAAGTATATTCAGTTTGAAGGAAAAACAAACCAATCACTGAAAACGTTTACACATGGTTGTAAACCCAATCTAGGTTTTGGGGTTTCCCCCAAACCCCCCCTACTTTAGGCAAACCGCTTAACAAACTGTAGGTACTGTTTGCAGATAGTACAAAGGTATTATGATTAATAGAACAATAACAGGCTTAGGGCCTTAGTCAAAGGATAAATCTAAAAAAAAGGCTTTGAGAAGATTTTTGGTCAGAATCCCAACTATAGAAGCAGCGCCGTCATAAGAAACATTGTAAAAGTTTTGTGACTGCGAAACGAACTCCTCACACCTAAACCAGGGTCAAATTATTAAAAATTAGCAAATGAAAAATGACCCAACGGTTTATGGATTTGAATCGCTCTTGCCACAGTACTCGGCCCACAACAGAAAGAACAAAAACAACCTTATTAAACCCCCATCAGTCTGTTCTTAGCGTTTATTGTTGTTTGGGTCAGAGGGGGCACACACACACCCAGAGTTTTTTTTACAGGGGCCCCCCAATGCGGCGTAATTTTAGACAGTGAAACAACTCGCAATCGTTACCCAATGAACAAACCTTTCAGACATTGTTAGACCCCTAAGACCAAGAACGTTAACTCATCTACACACTTTTGGGATTTGGGCTTGGCTAACACCTAACAAAAAGACGTGACAGTGAGGCCCAGATCACTTTAGGAAAATTTCAGGGGGGCCCGCAAAAATTGTAATTTTAATTTAAAGGGCGGCCCAAAATAGGGAAAACTCCCTATTTCTTCAAATTTTTCGGGCACGTCTCATTTTATCATGCAAGCAGTGACTTCTAAATTAAGAGGGTTCCGCATTGCCAGTCTTCAGAAAATTTACATGACTTTTACTCTTGTTTTTATCCTTTTTAACTTGCCCACATCTGATGGGGAGTTTAGATAAGTTAGCGGATCTCTACAAGCTTTCCAATCACAAAAACAATACTTTGACCCAAACTTGGTGCGAAAAAGCGTCAATCCTTATAAATACTAAACTCGTGGACGGTTGATAAAGACCACCCCCCCAAAAGGGGGCGCTTTCTTTTCTGTCTTAGAGGCAAAACATAACGACTTAAAAATTGAATACGACAGAAAGCCGGGACAGAATTACACGTCAAACGAGGGGTAATTTCATGACAATTTTTTTTGGCTACGTGTGTTTTTGGAAACCCGTCTTTCGAACTCGATTACATGCATAAAACATTACGCTTAAACTCTCACATTAATCCTGCCCCGGCTTTCTTGGGGCATTCCTAAATTTTACAAACTTCAGATGATTTTTAAATCTGATCTCCCCACACTTCAGTATTGAAAATGGGCTGAGGGGGGGATTAGCAGGCCCACCCCTTTACTGCAAAGCAAAAAAAAAATTTTTAGAGACTAGATCCCACAAAACCCATCCAATATCTAATGTACTTAACGCCAACAATCTTAGGGGTGGGCCATGAGTCAACCGCTTCCACTGAGAAATTTTACAATGATAAAAGGGCCTCTAATTTTTATTTGTGTTAGTATGTTGTCAAAAATTCTGTGATAACCAATAGGACTAATCTTGGAAGTAGATTTAGTTTTCCCTTTAAAAACACCATCCAAACGATTCCCCCCCTAGACCAAAAGATTAAAGGGACCCCATCAAACCTCCAAATTTGTTCCTAATTTGACATAAAACTAAATAGTGTGTCATTACAGATCCTACAGTTTTATTTAAAAGTTTGGGTTAAATTTGAAGCTGTTCACGAATTTTTTCTGTACAAGGTTTTTATGAGGTTTACATCAAGAAAATATGATCTTAAAACCCCAAAGCCCCTATGCTTAGAAAAAGACTTCTTTAAACTGATAACAACAGTTTTTTTTGGCCCAAAACTTGGAGAATCCACACAAACAAAAAGATGTGAAATTAGTTACAAAAAAAACCAAGCAATTAATTTGGGCCTAAAACCCAAACTATAAAGATTTAAAGTTTTAACGACATCGGGTTTGCTTTTATGATGAAGAAAAAGGATTTTAAGTTGACAAGCCGGGTTTTTATGGGCTTTACCGATTAGATTTGTAAAAGTTTTGATGTTAGAATTTTGTATGACTATTTTAAAAACCACTGTCCCCAGAAGAAAGGTCCTTAAACACAGACCTGAAGTTTTATTTAGACGTCCCACAAAAGCTTCTATAAGGATTTAAAAAACGAGGGGGCAAAAGGAATGAGGGTGGTACGACACACCTACCCCAAAGACAGCCTTTACATTAACTGTGAAAAAGAAAGTTTGGAAAAGATAAAGGGATAAATTAAAGGGGACAGTTAAAAAAATATGTTGGGCTTGCGGTCAAAGATGTATAGCGTTGCAGCCAACTTCTGTAAGGAAAAAGGGCAAAGGGGGCATAATAAAGAAGTTGCAAAAAAAATATAACTCACGATAACTAAAGAAAGGGCTCTCTTTGAAAACAAAGATTTTACCACAAATGTTTCTGCGCTCTACTCTCCATCAAGTAAACAAAACTGCATTTAAACAAAAAATCATGTCCTAAAAATAAAAAGAAACTTAGGGCAATCAGGGTTTGCTTTGCTGTGGGGCTTTGGGGAGAACTTTAAAAGATTAAACTTACTGATTGGCTTGTACTTAACTTAAAAACCAAGTGTACTTATTAAGAACCTAATAGAAATTTTTAAGAACATACAAGAATTTAAACTTTAAAATTTAACAAGAACTTACAAAAAAAAACCTAAACTAGTATTTACTTAAAACTTAACAAGAATTTAACATAACTTAAAATTTACTTGTATTTTAACTTTATTTAAATTAAAAGTACTTTCTAAAAAATAACTTAACTTGTATACAAAGTTTTTAAACTTTATCTGTTCTTAAAAATTTTCCCCAAAAAAAAAGGGTCTACAAAAGGGGGTTGTTTTTTTTTTTGCAAATTTGGGTTTTCTTCTTCTTTAAAGGGGGCTTGTGACTTTGTTTAGTATGGTGTTACTTTAATTTTTGAGCTAAAAACCCCCCCCAGAACAACAGCGCCCCCAAATACATAATGATACTTTTCGTTTGTTTGTGATGTTGTTAATTGGTTTTTTGGCGGTGGCGGCGATGTTGTTTTACTTTCTAAATTTTTGTTTTGCGTTTGGGTTTGCTTTTGCGTCTGTTCATTCAGCTAGTTTACGCCAGCCTCAACAGCCCGGGATTTTAGACTTAGTAACTTACTCACTTGCGGAAATTTTCACTTGGGGACATTCTGCTCCTGGGGGGCTGCCCTGCCGTTTTCTTCTCCTGATCCCTCATTTTTTTTATTGCTTAAATTTAATAGATAAAATTTAAATATGATTAAAGAAATTAACCCCCAGATAAAGGGGAAAAACAATGTAAAATCTGTAATCATGTCACATGAAAAGGGTTTCAACGACTTGTTTAAAACGGTTTGTATAAGTCATATTTTAAATTTCTTCTGAATAAAACGGCGCTCTTACTTACTAATTAGCATATAGGCTAATCTTGTCTCCCCCACCTTAAACCCTTTTTTGGGACCCTAACTGTGCTTCTACCTGAGTAGTACTTCTCAACGTCTGAAGAGACATTTGGTTTGTTCATCTTAGTTCGTGCCTAAATACTTTTTATTTTTTCCCAACGCACCAGAGAGTAAAATCTTTTTATGGCAGTGGTCTGGGGTCCTGGGGTAGTCTGTTGCTCCCACATTTTAATTTGTTCGCACAATCCATTTTTAAAAACAATAAAAAATAATATAATACTTTTAAAACCTATTTAACGGGGTTAATTATGCATGCCTTCGTTGGTGTTTAGTTATTCAACCCTTGCAAATGTTTGTTAGGATAAAACCCCCAAAAAGGGGAAAAAGATAAAAAGATTCCCCAAAATGTTGCAATTTTATTTTTACTTTAACAACAAAAGATTTTTGATTAAAAAGCCTAGACAGTCTTTCGTATTATTTTTATTTTAATTATTTTTTTTTTAATAAAAAGTGAGTGAAAAAATTATCAATACGATTTCCATTCTGCTGTAATTAGCGCCCTTAGTATGGGCTAGGGGTTGTTAGAAAAAAAAATTTTTAAATGGGGCCCACCCGCTTGAAGGTTAACATTGAGGACGTTTTTTAAGGGGTTTAGTTGTAATTACTGCAGGATTGGTAAAAGATTTCTTTTACACAGGGTTTTCCCAGAAAATATTATTAATAGAAGATTAATCAAAAAAATTTTTGATTTAAAAAAAAGATGTCGGTTTGGTCCTGATTGGGGGGAGCTATTGTTAACGTTTTTACCCTTCTCTGGAAGCAATTATATGTTTAGTAAATTGCGGTCATGAAGAGAGAGAACGTCAAAATAAGGCAATAGAAGATTTGCTAAGGCAAAAGACCTTACAAAAAAGAGAATTTGCTCACTTAGACTTTTTAATAAAAAGTTAAGAGAAAAGGGGCATGCAGAGCACACATTTTCAGCGTTGATGGCAATGAAAGGATTACTTTGTGAAGGAAAGAAGTTTCTAAAATCGCCGCCGCCAGAAATGCTGACTTTTATGAACCTCTGAGGAACAAAGACTGCAGGATAGTTTTTTTGCTTTCATGACCTCAGTCTTTCTTGTTGTCACTTTTTGTGTAAAAAAAAACACATTTAACATATGGACAAAAAATTTTTATTTTCTAAAGGGTATTTGGGAAAAAAAAGTGCTATTGAAAAAAAAGTAAAGCTGCTAAATGTCGAATCAGACGCGAAAAAACTGGGTTTAAAACAGGCAATTTGGCCCCAAAAAATTTTCCCCGCCCCAAAAAGAAAAAATAACGCCCAGATTTTTAATCAGTTCCAAATGACACCACCCAAAAGACTTGTGTATCTTCCACATGACAAGAGAAGAAAAAAATTTTTAAATATGCTCGAAGTGTTGCATGGGTTCAAGATACAAAGACGCTGAGCCTTTTTCGGGTAAAAGCCAATGCTGTGGCTGTGGCTTTTAAACAAAAAAACATGCGGGCCCCTTAAAGTATCCAAGGATGATCCATTGATGGAAAAAAGTTTAAAAGGTTCTGAAAAAACCCGCGTTTTTTAAAAAAATCTGTTACAGTTAAGGAGGGATCCCAGGGAACCAAAAGATCACAAGCCCCAGTAGAAAACTTTAAAAAAGAATCTGCTGAACGCTTGTTTACCTTCAAATCACAGAAAAATTTTTGGCGAACGCGTGCACAGAATGGGTTGGAGGTTGCGCCCGTCTTACCACCCCTGAACAACGAAAATTTTAAAACAACAGGCCCTTTAAAACCCTAAAAGCAACAAAAAAAAAAATTTTCATTACTGAAGATTGGGGAGGGGGGCTCAAAAATCTTTTGGTTTGGGCTAAAAGTAGATACTTGTATGCTTCGGAGAGGCAGGGGCGGTTGATTAGAGCCCCGATCCTATTGGAGCTGATGTTTTTGAGTTAAGAAAATTTTGAAAAAACCCCCCCCGTGTATTATTTAAAAGGACTCTTCTTTTAAAAAGCCTGCCCCAAAAAAATCCTTTGTTGCGAAAAGAGCTGCAAGTTTCCCCCCCAAACACAGGAGTTAACAAAAAAAAAAATTTTTTATTTTTTTCTAAAAAGTATTTTTTTTAAACTTTTTTTGTGACTATTTGGGGGTTTAACCGATCATGTGTTTGTTTTTCAATTTCTGTTTAATTGCATAGTGCTACCTTTGTAGGGAAAAATCTTTCTCCATCCTTTTGAAGTTCAAATTTTTGTCGTTTAATCCTCACCATCAGCCTAAGTTCTGAAATTTTGTCGTAATGTTTTCATCCTGTAATGATTGCTTATTTTTTAATCTTTAAAGAACAAAATTTTTTCTGTGTAGGGCAACAATGGCAGTGTGTTTTTAATTTTGGAGTTAATTTTTTTAAACGGCACTTTCAATCTAAAATAGCGCCTAAACCCCCCCAAGACCTCTTAATGTAAAAAAGGCTGGGGCTCCAACCCCAGTGAAAACAGCAACATGACCCGACTTACCTAGCTACAATGATGAGCGAATTAAAAGAAAGAGTATTTAAAGCTTTGATTTTTTTCTAGTAACCTATACTTATCCAAGCACTTTCTATTTCCTTTTGAAGTTCATTTTTGCTTAAACCCAAACTGTTGCCTCCCTTTTTTAAATAAGTTTTTTTTAAAATTTAACTTGTACATATTTCTTCTTTTTAATTCTTCGGCAGCACTTCATTAACAGATAAAACCAATAAAAAAACAACTTAATGAAAATAAAAATCAAGTACTTTTAGTTTGGTTTTGCAACCTCACATTAACCTTTTCAATGATAAAAAAGTGTTTATTTCATCCCCTTTTTTTAGTAATTGCAAAACCGAGTTTTGAGGAGCATCCAAATTTTCACCTTTTTTGTCACCCCTTGTTAAGATTTTGGCAAATAGTATTGCCCCCCCTGGGGTAATAAATAAGGAAAAATCATTGTCATTGCCTGGAGTGACGGTAGCGTTGGTAAATTCTAAGCCGACAGTGCCAACCCCCCACTTCAGCAAAGGGCTTCTTCGTGTAGCATATATTCAGACCCTGCCAAGTTTTTCAATTATTTTTTTTGTTTTGTTCCTGGAAATGGCTAACAAAAAAGGTCTGATTTAAAGGGTTTTCTAAAATTTTTTTTCCTTATCAAAATACATTAGGGTTCGTAGTTCAAACTTTTAAAACCAAGCAATTTAGGAAGAAACGCCCAACATTCTCTCTTTTATGAAGTTTTATTCGTGTTTTCCAAAATCGTTTTTCCCTTAAAATTTCTTTTCTTTTAGGGTGGAATTGCGTCGGTTTTTTGTCTTCAATTTTTTTCGTTTGTAAACCCCTCATCTGTGTACCAAAACCCTAACATTTCCGGACTCCTATAGATCAAACCCGTTGGTTGCTGGTCTTTTGCTCTATGCAAGCATTTGGAGCTAGCGCGCTTTTTATTCTGGCCCCCCAACTTCTTTTTTTTAAAATTAAAAATTTTAATAAAAAATTGTTATAAACAATCAATAATAAAAAATCTACAAAAACAAACGTATTGAACTGGGGGATCATCCGTAAGCATGCTTACGTGCTTAGATTTTCTAACGGGTCTTTTATTTTTTACTCTCTTTGTCCCCCATTATAAATTTTCACTTAAACATTCTTCAAAAAATCTTGTCCCCTTTGTTTAAAATATACACTGATTTTAACTGCGACGAAAGTCTTTTTGACAGCATTGTATTTGAGTTAAGAGCCACCAGAAAAATAAGGCGTGGCCCCACTAAAGGCTAGCTTTGACAGACTTTTCTTTTTTTAAAAAATGTCTCGTTTAGGAACAGTCTCAAAAATAAAACTGTTTCGTTCCCTCAAATGTCTAGAGTAATGTTCTAAACGTCGCTCAGTTTTTCGCTAGTCAAATAGAAAATTTTTCGCGTCCAAATAAAATTCCTTTCTTTGTAAGATTGTTTTTGCTTAATGGTTTTGCAAAAAAACAAAGTGCTCGTAATGAAACCGTATTTGTTTGTAACAAATCAAATACGAAGGAAAATTTTCCCGCCCCTGTAATCCCCAGTAAAAGGAACAGTGCGGATTTTAGGCAAAACTTCAAACTATCCAGTTTTTTTTTTGAATATTTTTTTTACATTTTTAAAAACCACTCTTTTAGCGTTTTCTTTAATGTTTAATGGCATCACAAACCCTAAAAAAATGCATTTTTTATTGGGGCGTTCCGTTGTTTCTTTTGAATATTTATTTTTAACCTCTTGCCCCCCCCTTTCCCACTTCCAAAAAATTTTTTGTCAAATGTAGATTAAAAACCCAAACCCAGCCCTTTTTTGTTTTTAATAGTCTTGAGTCTTACCCAAAAGGGGAAGTTTTTTTTATACCGATCAATGCGGGTCCCTTTGCCTTCCCCCCGCAAAATTTTCTTATTTCTCAAAGTTTGGTGGGTAAAAGCCCGCACCTGAAAACCAAAGTCAGCTTCCATTTATTGCACGTCAACCTTCTCAATTTTTTTGGATTATAAAAAAGCTTCTGATTCTCTATGAAAAAGGGGTTTTTCCTTCAGTAAAAAAAAAATTTCCCTTTTAAAGACTTTAAAGACTGATTTAGATGTATGTTCCAAAGTGTTCCCCTTTTTTTATTTTTGAATGGGGTCTATAAATCTTTCAAAAAAATAAAGTTTTATTTTTATATGGGTTAAGATTTTTTGGCCAGTTCGGGGGTTTGTAACAACACAAATCAAGGAATGTCGTGACTGTGTATTTAGCTAAAAAGGGGTTTTAGACAGAAACAGAATCGCTAGGGTTAAATGTCAGTTCATAAGTAAGTTTTTCTTTTAGTGCGCCCTTTGGGAATATGGCATATGCGCTTTAACAGTTCAAAATCTAAAGGGAGCAAAATCTGTTGCCAAGCTTCTGCTTTCTGCCCCCATCTTTTTTCATATCCTTTTTCTCCTCCCCTTTAAGCCTGTGCTTGAGGCCGTTTGGGCCTTGTATTCCCTGATAAAATTTTCTTTTCTTTTTTTTGGCACCCATAGATCAAAGGGGAAAAAAAGCTGCCCGCTTTGACAAAGCTTCTCTTTCCCCCCGTTTGATTGCCCTATGTTTTAAAAAATCCCCGCCCAAATTTCAACCGGCATTGGACTTTTCGATTTAATATCTATTTTTTAATGATAGTTTAGCAGTGCCTGGCATTATAACATCGCCAGCGCCAAAAATCGGGGAACTTTTAATATTAAGTTTTCCCCGGTGAAATGTTGATGGGGTATTTACACTAATTCAGTTCCCCTTTTTTTACCTTTTTCCCATGGGGTTCCTTCTCTTTTCTGTATGGATCGAGGGGCCAACCTTGAGTTTTTTTTATAAAAAAAAAAAGAATTAAATAAAAAATATGGATAAGATTTACCCCATTGATCCCTGTTTGGGGAAAGAAAAAGAAGAAGAATAAGCCCCCCTTTGCAAGAAGAGCTTGAAGAAACAGAAAGGCCCCTTTTCTAAAGGCCTAAAAGGGGAAAAAAGGGTTTTTTCACTCCTTTAAAGCTCCCTCAAGAAAGAAGGATAGGGTTTTTCACTCCTAAGGCCCTCAGAACATTTCAAGAGAGAAATTTAATCATTTTATAAAAGCTAGGGCGAAGCTACCAGGAGTGCTTGATCCCAACGTTTTGAGGAAGATGGCGGGATTTTTAATAAGAATGGTGCAGGGACCCGCGAAAATTACTTTTGCAAAACCCCAAAAATTTTTAAACTAAGCACAAAAAGGCGAAATCCCCATTGCAAGGCAGAAAAATTAACCTTTTAGGCTTAAGCGAAGCCTTTGGTTTTTCGAATTGGGCAAGAGTTGCCAAAAACAATCTAAAAACAAAACAACCTCTCAAATTTAAATCAACAAGCAGATGTGCAATTTTAAAAAAAAGATGAATCAATTAGAAGACAGAAGACAATAGCAGAAATTGAAACGAGGTTTTAATAGGAGACACAGTTAAAAAAATGAGATTCTCCTTCCTAGCTGAAACCTGGGGTTAAAGTGCTTAGGCAATAAGGGGGAACTAAAAACAATTTGGCAAAACTTCGTGAGCTGGGTAGAGAATAGAAGAAAAAAAAAAAATAAACCCTATGCAGACGTAACAAATTTGGGGGAGAAGAAAAGGTAGAAACAGAGAAAAATACAAGATTTAAAGGTTTTCAAGGAAAGCCAGGTTAAATGCGTCTACTACAGGCCAGCTTGCCCAAAAAAACAAGCAAAATCGAGAAACTAAAACGAATACTTTATGAAAACCTCGCTAGCAGAAAAAAATAAAACTTGTTCAGGGGAAAAGGGATTAAATAGTTTGCATATTAACACCGTTGGGGTTTTCTTCTCTACACGTTTATGCTTTAACAGGGGGTGGCCAACAGGGGCAGTAGCTCCTCCAAAAACCTTTAGCCCGGTAAAAGTTGGATTGAAAAAATTGTCATCTACAAACTTATTAAAAAAGTTAGCTGCCCCAAAACGCCCGATGCTCTCCTGGGTAAAGGGAGGTTTTAGTTGGGTTTTGTTTACTATAGGCAAAGTTTCGGTTAATGGTTTCCATCGTGACTTAGGAGGCTGCGCTGGATTAAAATTTTTGTGAAATAAAGTTGGGGTAAAAGCAAAAGTTGAAAATACAACAAAGGGGTGTCTTTTCGCAGTGTGACTGTCAGTGTGAGGCAGATCAACAGGGGGAGTGCTTTCTGGGTGCTTTTGGTGTGGGGCGTTAAAACGGGGGTTTTTCAGGGGTAGGGACTTTTTTTTAAAAAAGGATGGAGCGGCCTTTTGGGTTTTAAACCTTGATTTGCCCTAAGTTTTGGCCGTTTTCCCTATGGGATTTTTTGTTATAATTCGTATCGCCCAACTTAGTCTAAGGTAGAGGGGACAGTATAATCCCTGGCCTGCAAAATCAACTTTGACCAGCATGTGCAAGAACGTCTTGTACCTTTGTATGTGGCAGGAAAACAACGCAGAGTTAATAGATCTTCAAATTGGGTTGAAAAGTTTTATGGGATCAAAGCCTGTAGTTTATCTTTTTGTAGACTTAGTCTTGCTTGTGTCCCAATAGGCACCAAAAGTGTGTCCGTATGGAGTCATTAAGCCCTTTTCACTCCCGGCATTTTTAGACCTTACTTTTATCTAAGATAAATGTTGCCCAAGCATTAGGATGTTTTTTTTTTAGGATCCCAAACGAAATTGTTTGTTGGTTTAAAAAAAGGGTGGCCCGGCCAGTAGTCTAATTTATTCTCCGTTCGCCCACAAATACAATTCCTCCCAGATTGCGGTCTAACTTTTGTCTAAAACAGTTGAAGGTTAATGTTAAAAATTTGTTGCAGATTCTTTTATAGCTTTTGTCCCCTTTTGGGTTTTAAAAGGATTAAGTGCTGTCGTGGGGAGGGGGCATTGTAGTTCTTAGATTCGTTGTACTGGTAATAAAAAGAAAGTTATAAGACCTTACAAAAATTGGGGTGGTTTAATGGTTTGCTATGAAAACCCCCGGCCATGTTGCGCAGTAAAGGCAATTTAATGATTCTGGAAAAAAAAAACCTAGGGGGGGATGACCTGTGATGGCCTCTATCACCTTTATTGGGGGTTTTTTTATTTGTTAGGGGGTTTACAAGTCGACCCCGGGGGAAACCTATGATCCATCAATGCAATGGTTAAATTTCTGAAGTCCAAAAGATTTGGGGTTATAAAACGCTCCCAATTGTAAAGGGGATTTAATTTTATTTAAAAAGGTTCCTTTTTTTAAATAGTTTTTAAATAGTTATAAAAAAAAATGACATCTATATAAACCAAGCAAAACGGCGGGTTTGTTCTTAACGTACCCCAAATTTAAATAGGCGGGGGGTTGTTGTATGCCCCTTTAAAAAAAATTTGGGTTTAAAGTTTTGTGGGGTTAAAAAATCTGAAGGGGCCAAAATTAAAGGATTAATTTAATGACGAACAAAGGGAAACAGGGAAACATATAACAATACCGATGGGTTTCTAGAACTTTTGTTCTTTAAAGAAGTGCTTACGAATTTGGCTATGTTAACAATCAAACAGGCAAACCTCAGATTACTATCATTTTCCACTGAAAAAGAAGAGGTATACTTTCCCTAGAGGCCTTGCAAGAAAATTTTTGGGGTTTCATAGTAGGATAAAACTTATGTTTAGTTTCAAGGAAGAGCTTTAAATTTTTAGGTTAAAAACCTTTGATTTTCTGTGAACCCCAATTTTTTTTGTTCATTTTCAACAGTTAAAAACAGATAAATTCTTTTTAAAGGCATCCATCTACAGTTTTCAAGCACGCCGGCAACAAGGGAGGGTTTTGTGATTTTCAGATAAGGGTTTGGGGGAGCAGTGAATTTAAAGAATTAATTGGGGTTTTTTAAAATTTATTGGATGTAAAAATACTAATCAAGCGGAAAACCAGTTATTGTTTTAAATTTTTTTAATATGTGGAAGAGAAGAGCATTTAGAAAATAGTAAGGGCTCACTCTCAATCCTGCGGGCGT
Organism: Conus ventricosus; assembly: GCA_018398815.1. Taxonomy (NCBI): domain Eukaryota; kingdom Metazoa; phylum Mollusca; class Gastropoda; order Neogastropoda; family Conidae; genus Conus; species Conus ventricosus. The sequence continues at coordinate 53,457,474 of CM031626.1, forward strand.
AATAAGTAGAAGGATGCTGTAAACCCCTTTAAATTTTTATGTCCCCCGGGGAGAAGTCTTTAACGGGTTACATCACAAATCTTATTTGCACGTAAGCCCCCCTTTTTAAAATTTACGATTACGTCAATTTTAAGGTTTTGCGTGTTAATTTTGTTTAAAAAAAAGGGGTTTAATTTTGGCCAAAAAATGAATTAGATGGGGCGGATTTGTATGTGAAAAGGGGGGTTTTCGTGCAAAAATAAGATGGGGGGCTTGAACCGTATAAAACATCTCTTGACACAAAAGCGGGGCTTTCCCTCCCGAGCTCTTTAGTTACCACTTCAGTTCTTCCTGCGAGTTCAACATCCGTGTTCTATTTTCCAGAACTGGTTGAAACCTCTCTCCTCGTAAAATGTTCAAGGATCCTTTCTTAAACAGTATTCACAGCCACTCAGTATTCAGGTATAGCATAATAACCACACACCGCACGATCACAGAGAAAGAGTAGATGAAACAGGTGACAGTATGAACTCACACGTGCAACTCGCCTGCCGTAGCCACTCTGACACTTCCCTGCACAAGCCGTCCGTTTTGCAGGATCCCTTTGACGCAGTGTCCGCAAGGCTTATTTGCAGTAATTTGCCCCACCTTCCCTTGGGGCAAACTGCAGTAACAGAGCTCATTGAATTATAACAAGGGATAACAACAACAATGATGATGATGATGACAGTGATAATGATGATGATAATAAAATTGATGATGATAATGACAAAAAAAACAATAATTAAAAATAACGATCATGATTTTATAAAAAATAATAATAAACAATAATCATAACAACAGCACAAAGAAAGAGAATATGCAAGCACTGACCTTCCCAATATCTGAAAAGTTCAAAGCCACGCACTAAAAAATGAAAAAAAAAATCTAGGTGAAAACCATACATACAAACCATCACGTCAATCCCCATATTTACCCCCGGTTCCCAAGTTCCATTTTTACGTCGCCCTCCCCCCCTCCTCCCCCCTCCATCACCAATCAAACCCGCCCCTTTCATTCCTGATCACACACACACAACACACACACACACCAACACACACACACACACCACACCCCTGTCCAGGCACGAGAAAGAAAAATACATGAGCAAAGGATGAACATGCATTTTAATCGCTGTTTGAAATAAGGTACCTTTAAAGGGATTTCTTTTAAGCTGAAAGTGTTTTGGTAAAATCGCAAAACAGGATGTACGCTTGTTCTAAGTCCAGGGTTCCAATAAGATTTTTTTAAAATCATAAACAAACACTCTAAGCAACTTTCAAATCATCAACACACACATACACACACACGCGCGCGCGCGCGCGCGCAAATACTATTTAAAAAAGCGTTTTTCTTTTAAAACGGTCTTGATGATTTTATACCTGATGATTTTTTGTGTGACACGCTTTTTGTCTAAGTTGGTTTTGCAGCTGTTTGTGCACGTTTCTTTTGTCATCATGCTCGTGACTGACGAAAATGTTTCGTGAAACTCAAATCATGAGCTAATGAAAGGCACCAGTGGTTAACACGGACAAACGCCTGCCTTGCGTCGAAAGTGAAAGAACGCCTGGGTTTTAGCATAGTAAAAGCTTTGTTCTGAGTCAAAGGCACCGAAGATCAGAAAGAGGCGATGGATCTCACTGGTGGATCGCGTACAGTGTAGCTCACTCAAACCTGTGTGTGTGTGTGTGTGGTGGTGTGTGTGTGTGTGTGTGTGTGTGTGGTGGTGTGTGTGTCGGTCGGTCGGTTTTGTCTGCGGTGTCTGTTTGTGTGTCAGTGTGGTGTATGTCTGTGTCTGTGTCTGTGCATGTGTCTGCGGGGTGCGCGAGCGCGTGCGCATGTATGTGTGTGGGGTGTGTGTGTGTGTGTGTGTGTGTGTGTGTGTGTGTGTGTGTGGGGTGTGTGTGTGTGCGTGTGTGTGTGTGGTGTGTGGAGAGAAGGGGAGAGAGAGAGAGAGAGAGAAGAGGAGAGAGGAGAGAGAGAGAGAGAGAGAGAAGACATGCCTTTCAATAACACTTCAAAATGAGAGAGAGAGAGAGAGAGGGGTAGAGAGGAGAGGGGAGAGAGAGAGAGAGAGAGAGAGAGAGAAGGACATGCCCTTTTAATAACACAACTTCAAAATACCCATGTCCTAAATTCGTGCCCCTCTATGAAAGAGCTATATGCAGGTGGATATTGATTGTTGTGTGGCGTAGACCTCATTGTTATTCAAGGCATCTTCAAGCTTAATATCCTCAGCTTACATGTGCACAGGTGAATGAAAGTGACATTGCTAACTTTTAAACCGTGGCTCGAGGCTGGAAAGCAAGTTAAATCAAAATTACAGATGAAGTTTAGGGAAAAAAAGAAAAGATAACTGGTAAGCTGTTCAAACACAAGCGAGACAGTTTGCGTCTTTTGACCGTTGACTCGTATGCCAGATGAAGTCTGGAATTATGGAAAGAGAAAGTAAAGGAGAAAGGCTGGCTGGGGCTAATTGAGGAGCATGCAAAGTTGTGTGACAAAGTCCATCTTATCCAAATAGTCCACAAGTGGCATTTGAGAAAGAGATGAAGGCCAAGCGCTGTGTTGCTGCACAGTGTATCTCAAGGAGATTGTGTCTCTTATATTGTATGATGTGCCCTAGGGCTCAGCCCTGGGACTGTCCTTATGCCATACACTTGTCCTGTCCGCACCATTGTAAATCCACATTCACTTTTCCATCATTGTTTCTCAGAAGACAGTCAGCTTTATGTTTCTGGACCTCTCTTACATCTTCCGACAATGATTAAAAGCACCGATTCCTGTGGGTCCGACCTTAAATGCTGGAGTATGTAAAAACAAAACTTTAAGTGAACGAACACAGAAATAAAATATTTCAATGACGTTATCTTTCTATCAAACTTTTCACAGTATCCCTCGTTTCCGTCTTTTGTTGATCTCACTGTCTGAACAATCGGTCTGTCTTCTGCTGATTGTAACCTTGGTGTGACACTTAATCCACATTTTCCCTTCTAACAACATATTCCTGATGTCGTTGAGACTGGTTTTCTGGAATTCCATTCCATTATTTTCACCGTCATCTTTTTGCGGATATAAATGAAAAGCCCAGTCTGCGAATTTGTACTCTCATGTATGTTATTTTGTTTGGCTCACCAAACTGTCTCTGAGTAAATATCACACAACCACACACACCACACACACACACACACACACACACACACAACACACACACACACACGCACGCACGCACGCACACACAACACACACAACACACACACACACACACCACCACACACACACACACTCACACACACACACACACGTGCAACACACACACACACAACACACACACACACACACCACACACACACAACACAGGTGTGCATGCAAACACACAAACGCACATCATAATACAAACACACACATGCACACATGTACGCGCGCGCGCACATACACACACACACCACACACACACACACACACACACACACACACACACACACACACACACACAGGGACAACTGCATGCGATCTAAAGAAAACCAGGCATGTAGAAGCAGGCTGAGAGTATAAATTCCAACTTCTTTTACTATCAATCAGAGGACCTCGTTATTCCAATTCTTTTACAATCAATCAGAGGACCTCGTTATTTTTGTTGCGTGGGGAAAATATGGCTAAACATAATCTACACACACACACACACACAAAACACACACACACACCACCACCACCACCACCACCACCAACACCACCACCACCACAACACAACAAACAACAACAACAACAACAACACCCGAAGCCCTGTAAGACAAAATTTACTTAATGGTATTGAAAATTAGAGGATTTTAAACGGAAAGACGCCGAATGTGGAACTACATGCTTTCAGCTTCATCTTCCTTTTCCATATGTCACTTTTGTCGATATTAGCATTAAGGTTTGGCTTGAAACAGGTCAGTTAGAGCGCTGGACTCGTTATCCTGCTGATACTGCATTAAGGTTTGGCTTGAAACAGGTCAGTTAGAGCGCTGGACTCGTTATCCTGCTGATACTGCATTAAGGTTTGGCTTGAAACAGGTCAGTTAGAGCGCTGGACTCGTTTATCCTGCTGATTCTGCATTAAGGTTTGCTTGAAACAGGACAGTTAGAGCGCTGGACTCGTTATCCTGCTGATTCTGCATTAAGGTTTGGCTTGAAAAGGACAGTTAGAGCGCTGGACTCGTTATCCTGCTGATTCTGCATTAAGGTTTGGCTTGAAACAGGACAGTTAGAGCGCTGGACTCGTTATCCTGCTGATTCTGCATTAAGGTTTGGCTTGAAAAGGACAGTTAGAGCCGCTGGACCGTTATCCTGTGATTCTGCATTAAGGTTTGGCTTGAAACAGGACAGTTAGAGCGCTGGACTCGTTATCCTGCTGATTCTGCATTAAGGTTTGGCTTGAAACAGGACAGTTAGAGCGCTGGACTCTTTATCCTGCTGATTCTGCATTAAGGTTTGGCTTGAAACAGGACAGAGCGCTGGACTCGTTATCCTGCTGATTCTGCATTAATGGTTTGGCTTGAAACAGGACAGTTAGAGCGCTGGACTCTTATCCTGCTGATTCTGCATTAAGGTTTGGCTTGAAACAGGTCAGTTAGAGCGCTGGACTCGTTATCCTGCTGATTCTGGACTGCAGGTTCGTGTCCCCGCAAGGCTGTGTCGGTATGGGAAGATTTTTCTATCAGTTACATTGGATCTGACTGCATTCCCAAATAAGAGTCCTTGAATGAGACTGCAAGCCGAGGTTCCGTGTGTGGACGCAGGCATAACATTTTGCGCAAATACAACCAATAATAGTTATAAAAATGAGGGAAACTAAAGAATCAAATACAACCAATCATGTTGATAAAATGAGGGAAATTAAAGAACAGCCGACCATAATTGTTAACCAATCACAGGATCGATCAATGAAAGAAGTCATGTATAAAAATAACTGACAAATTAATCACACAATCAACAGTGGGAAATTTATCAATTGATTAATAATTGTTTAGTATGGAAAGAGAAACTTATTAGTCAATCACACAATTACAGTGAAAAGAAAGAAGTAAAAACGCCACTTCCCATACGAAAAAAAAAAGAAGATTTGTCAGTCACACAAATACAGTCACACAACTAAGGGAAAAGTACATTTAATCTCTGTACTGGAATCAGCCATTACTGCCAGTCAGTCAATCTGTCATGCATGCACTTTGTGAACATAACGACCAATAGATCATCCAATCAGCAGGCAAAACATACCGAGTCAATCAATCGATCAACTGATTTGTTCTTCCATCAGTCAATTTATCAGTGTGGGCTGATCAAGGTACTTTCATTATTCAATCATTCAATTGATCCGAAACCAAAGGCTTAATTATTCAATCACCCAGTTGTTTAATCAACCGTTCAGCCAGCTAAATATTTGCTTTATCATTTAATCACAAAGATCATTACTTAAAAACTCAGTCGTAAGCAGCATTCCTTTGGAGTGTTTTTTTCTTGTAGGGCAAGAGTTACCTTACTTATTTGTTGTTTATCAATTTGTTGTTTATCAGTCAATCAAACAAACCTACGACCGGGAAAAAGGGAGAGGATGAAAAGGCTGATCGACCGATTGCACCAACAATGCTACTGTCACAGGCAGGGGTTACATAATAATGGGACCAAATCCTAGATCTAAAAGAGGAAAAAAATCAAAGTTTATTTCTCCTTTAGCCTGCCAGCAGAGCAGATCTGAAGGGCGAAGTGTAAGTGGCCAGTCTTATGTTAGAAATTTGCATAGGTAGGAAGGAGGCGGCAGGACTTGGAATTTCCAATTGAGTTCTTCTGCTGACCCCTAGATCTATGAATGCGTTCGTCCCCATTTCCCCTCGTACCGGAATCTAACAGGAAGATGGCACAGAAGGGTTGTTTTTTACCTTGGAGGCAAGGACATTGCTTCACGTATCTTGCAAAAGTGTCTGGTTGGACTATGGTTGGTTTAAATAGAAGAAACAAGATGCAAAGCATATAAACATACTCCCAGCTTAGATCTATCTCGAAAACGCATGTTTTAAAAAAAACAACGTCACAATCAAACTTGCGTCATAATTTAGAAGAAAAAAAACACGTCACAATCAAACATGCGTATTAAGTATTTTGTCACTGAGATAAGAAATCGGCGAAGTACTTTTAGAGATATTCCATAAAGAGAAAAACCGTTTTGGACCGTTATAGCCGTTAGTAACGGCTATTCTGGTAAAATAAAACATCGGGCATCATCCGTGATCCATAATGAACATACCTACAAATTTTTCAGAAAGATCGGCCCAGAAGTTCTGTCTGGAGCGAGTGGAACACATTTTGACCACGGACAGACAGACAGCATTTCTTCGTTCCCATTGTAAAGAACTCCCTGTTCTATAAGAACCGGTGTAATACGAGAAATTTACTCCCCGCCAAATTTACTCCGGAGTAAAAACCGCGTACGCAGAATTTTACTGGGAGTAAATTTCGCGTACGAGATATTTACTCCCTTAACCACGCCAGATTTACTCCCTCCACGCAAAATCTGGCACGCAAAATTTTACTGGGAGTAAAAAGCGCGTACGACAAATTTTACTCCCCAAACTTAAATTACCTCCCTTTTGAAGTGCTGGTACTATTTAAAGTCTAGCCAGTAGCGTATTACTGGGAGTAAAAAGCGCGTACGACAAATTTTACTCCTCAAACTGAGTTACCTTCCTTTTGAAGTGCTAATACTATGAAAAGCCTAGCCAATAGCGTATTAACTGGGAGTAAACAGTGCGTACGACAAATTTTACTCCTCAAACTTAAATTACCATCTTTTGAAGTACTAGTACTATGAACACTAACGAGCACATTTAGGCGATTGTGTATAGAGGCTATTAAAAAAGGACCAATCGAAAAACACTAACTGATAATATATACCATATTTGGCTGTAGGCTTAGCAAATAGAGCTGCAGATTCTCTCTCTGTCGCTCCGTGTGTGGTGTGTGTGTGGTGTGTGTGTGTGTGTGTGTGTGTGTGTGTGTGTGTGTGTGTCTTGTGTCTGTGCGTGCTCGCCGTTCTGAGTCTAAATGTGAAACATTGTTTACTTACTGTCATTTTCTGTTGCATTTCTTGAACAGCACACCTTGCTCCAATGCAAATGATCTGGCTTACCGTCTAAAGTTCTTTTTTCTCCCTCTGTCTTTAACAATCACGTCGGTATATCTTGCAAATGCGAGAAATTCACGCACATGTTTAAAATCAAAAGCAGCCATACTGCCACAGCATTTTAGCTTACAGGGTGACAACTCTTTTGTACCACAATCATAAGAGTGATTTCCCTTGACATAGTTCTTCCTTCTATTTAATACACCTTTTGAAATAATAAAACGACACTAGGGCCTACCACCATCATTCTTGCTGCTTATTCAGTCTAAAAAGAAAGGGGAGTAAATTCCGCGTGGGGAGTAAAAACGGCGTGGTGCAGGGAGTACTTTTCGCGTAAAGGGAGTAAATTCGGCGTCGACGCGGTTTTATGGGGAGTAAATTCCACGTTGGGAGAAAATTTCCTCGTGTTACACCGGGAGTACAAAAAGGGGGGAAGGGAATGATTAATGGGCCATGGCAGTAGAAATAGGCGATCTGCTGATCATTGGGGAAAGTGAAACACAGGATAGCTTGGTGAGTGTATTGAAGTTTAGTATTAGATCTATAATGTTTTTCTGTTGTGGTAAAATCGGGTGACTTTGAGTTTGTGAGAGTAGGTGAAATTTTGATGTTGTAATTTAGATTAGGAATGGATAATTCTTTTTTTTTAGTGTCCCAATCATATGTTTATTGTTCTGATACTTTTGTGTGTATGACCTTTTTTTTTATCCGTCATAAGGCAGCCATGCTCCAACTTGGGGAAGGTACATGCTATGTGTAACGTGTCATCCTACCAACGGCCAAACTGGCCTTCTCTTCCGAAAGTTAGTGATGAGATTTTACGTGTGGTCAAGATGTGCGTGCGTTCACACACGGAACCTCGGTTTATGTCTCATTCGAAAGACTGTATGGGAAATGGAGTCAGAACCAATGTTAAAGTTAACTCCGAGGGAAAAATTCCCTGTACCAAAAACGGCCCGCCGGAGATGCGAACCGCAACCGCAAAGGTAAGAGTCCGATGCTCTAACCATCTGAAGCTATTCCGGCCCCTGAATACTATTGGTATGGGGAAAAATGGAAGGATGGGTTTTAAAGTGATTTGAGAAGAACTGGAGAGGAAATGCGTGCTGTGAGACATGTATGAGTTGAAACAGGATATGATGATGGAATATGGAGTGTGGATGGATATTGTGAGAATGGGTAGTTGTGAGAATGGCTATGATTGGTTCAGAAGGGGTGTGCGATGAGTGGGGAAGCATGTTATTTTGTATTTACGATAGTGTAATATCTGCAGCCCTGAAAACCAACTCTGCAACCATTGCATCCCCACTGCCTGTACTCAACGTTCGGGGGACTAGACGTGGACCGGCACCTGGTGGTCCGTCTACATGTGGTGCTGTAGATCAGGACGTGCGTGCAGGCTATTGGGGTGGGGCCGCTAGGCCATTGCACGGGGCCGCTAAGCCTATTTAGTCAGCGATGAAGTCTGTAAAATGTTGATACCTTGTTTTGAAATATATATTAAGTTTTTAACGGATTTTTTAAAACTTTAATATGTCTTTAATTCAAATCCGTCGGAGGCCAAGTTGGAAAAACTGGGCAACTCTTAGCAAAAAGCGATATTTGTAGGAACCGAAAGGGAAAGTTTTGACCATACGTGCCCCTGTTTAAATTTAGCTGACGGGATGCAGATAAGATCATTTCCCCTGACGCGCAGGGGCGATGGGTCGGTTAAACAAGGAACATTGCTGGCGTGCCAGAGCGCCGACGTCATGAAACTAACCCGTGAGAAATGAAGCAGCCCTATCAGGGAAAAACCAAAGTGGCATTCCCTGACAAAGATTGAGAGGCGATCGAGATGCTCCTTCAACACCCTTTTTTTTCGGTAAGTAAAACCCCCAAGGATTAAAGTGCATCCTGATAATATTATTTTCGACTGACTGCCTGTGTGAGTGGATGTCTTGAAAAAAATGAGCAGCATGAAGACGAGACAGTGGGATGCCAGACTGAGTTTGTGCAGTGGGTAGATCTAGATTGCGATGCCAGACAGAATGGGCTGCGAGTGGTCGCTCGCGCGAATTTTCATGCGTGCATGTGTGTGTTGTGTGTGTGTGTGAAAAAGAATGCAGGATTACTAAGTTGATGGTGTGTTCACGAATGGCGGAGAAGAACGCGTACAGTTAACAAAAAAGAACGGTTTGGGCATACAGGGATGAGAGATGAACAGGGAGGGGACGAGGAGGGAAAGGTTTGGCGTACGTGTGTCAAGAGATAAGATGGAGGGTTCTAAGTGAAATGTGTGTGCGTCATTGTGTGTGTGTGTGAGTGTGAGTGTGGAGGGGTGGGGAGGGGGAGGAAGTGCTCTGGGAGTGGGGTATGCAAATGCGTCTCTGTGATCACGAACACTTTTAATACATACAAGTATACAGGAACACACACACACACCGCACGCACGCACGCACTCACACACACACACATCACACACACACACCACACACACACACACACACACACACTTTAATTGGTTTATTATGCAGATAATTTTAAATGGTTCATTGTTGTGAAAGGTAAAAGAATTTGTGCTTTCTGGGGTGGGTTGGTTTTTTTTTTTTGACAGACGATGAGTGCTTCATCTGCGGAAAGAAACATCCTCCATTAATAAAGTCCTCAGAATAGCAGGTCTTCGAGATGCCAGTCGTCAACGAGAAGATGGCTTATTTGAGAAGCTTGTAGAAGGTGATGATCATTTTATGTGCCATAGAAACTGTATACATAACCTACTGTTCCAAAGACCACATTCAAAGACTTCTAAGAAAACGACAAGCAGAAGAAATGACTGAGACTGATGTAAAGAAATGACGTGGGGGAGTGCGTGGCACTGAGTTAGTTTTAGTTTCAGAGAACATTGTTTCTTTTGTGGTCAAAACTGTGATGTAAATGTTGACAAAAACATCCCAGCCGATGGCGAAAGCCATACCTGTGTCGAACAGGAACTGAAGCCTGGAAGAAGACTCGAAATAAAAAATTCTAAGGTTGTAAAAAAAGAGGTGAGAGGGGAAAGGGGAAATTTGAATTTGGATCAGCTAGTTCCAGTGTTACACGCTGGGACGGGGGAAACAAAAGGACTGCTATTCAAGTTTTACTCCAATCCCCCACCAAGTTTACTCTGATGCCCTGGAGGGAACTACAACAATGCTGAATCAAATGTTGTTGACAAAGCAGCTTTGGGGGAACAGTTTTGGTATTTGACTTCTCCTTGGACTGGAGGCACCGGGTTTCCCCGAGCCCCTCATGAAATTTCCACGAAAAACTCTTTCCGGATTGTCATCTTGTAATCCCCTGATTGCCTTTTTGTGTTCAGGGCAAGGGCTTCAAAGAATGCAGATTTGGATGATGGAGAGATGACTGTTTTTCACAAGCCATTTCTGCTAGCTGAATCTAAAAGAGGGAAGCCAAAGCAAGCCCTATAAATAAAGACACGTTTTTCAGGAAAAAAATTTGATAATGCGTCCACTTTGCTTGCTTTGCTTGCAGCAATAGCGATAAAACTTGATTCAACATTGCCAGCACCATGGTGGTCATGTCATCGCAAAGCTGCATGGTCAGGCGACAAGTCTTCAGCTCGGAAAGGTGTTCTTCTAAACGGGTTGAAAGGGATAGACGAGCTGCACGCGTAGGGATTGATTCAAGTTATATGATGCCCAGATTTCATCACAGAATGGAAGAAGTCCCCCCCATGGATTAGCAATGATTATCACACATAAACCCATAGAAGCCCACACTTTGAATGACCCCAGGGAAAACCATCAACAAACGCCTAAAAGGCATGGTTAAAAAGCAGAAAATTTGAATCTTGGAAAAAAAGAAGTCAGGATATGGGGAGGAAGGAAGCCTTCCTCCCAAAAAGAGAAAGTGTAAATTGGGGCATCTTTAGCATTTCTAGCCGACACGGTTTCCTGAATCGAGGGCCAAAGACGATCTTCCCTTTTTAAAGCCACATCAGTGTGGCCTTTGTCCAGATTTATGGGGATACAACACAAAACAGGTGGAAACAATCTGCGGCCGGGGCAAAAACTTCTCATGTAACCCCTTCTTGGACATGCCCCCCAGCTGAAGCGATCGATGAAAACTCCATGGGGAAAGGAAAAAACTCTTTTCCCCTTTGGGCGGGCCAGAAAGGACGGTGTTCACCAATGCCCGCAACTGCCAGGTGTGTCCCATTACGGGGGGATGACAAAGAGCTTTTCAAGGATTCTTTCCCCGGCTAGGGGGAAATGCACATGCTCGGGTTTCATTGGCATTGGCAATCTCTGGGGCAGAGCTTGGAAACAAATTCTGGAAACAACTTTGCGGGGGCCCAAAGCTGCTTTCAGGAAAGAAGTTCCCACGAATGTCAGGGCCCTCAGGTTCGTTGTTGAAGAGTTTTTGAGGCCTTTTGCTCCCGTTCAGACATCCACAAATGGAGATCGACGAAAATCCTGGCCAAACCGTGTGGTAGCAAGACAACAAAAATCTGGGACAATGCCTCATCGAGCATGTTCCTTATCATGGGTTTTTCAGAGCGGAGAGGGAGGTGACTGGCCCCTTCTTTTTTTGCAGTGGAAAATGATACCGTACTTTTTTTCAGGGCCCCCCAAATATGCACCATGGGGGGTACTACTGCTTCCATGCAGCGCGCATCCTGACTGGGAAAGAAGTTCTGGCTGGACAGCATGTCATGGTCATGAGGAGGACTGTGGAATGGCATTTTGGTTGACTCTTATCGAGACGATTACATGCGTATGGCCCGGTCCATTGGGATTTGGTAACACTGAATGATCGACCTGGCTGTTTGGCATACCCACAGCACGAACAAAAATCATTTATGTCTGCAAAATGAAAAAAGGGAAAGAATGCCAGACAAATGTTGACTCCAAAAGGAAGAAAAGAACCTCGTTTGAAAAAGATGCTAAGCAGACAAAAAATCAGGAGACGCTGTCAACTTGTGTTAGGTTTTTTTTATCGCAAAAACCAGAAAATGGTTATCACGTCTATAGGCAACATTGTAGATGAGCCTCCCGAAGTTTATGTTGCAGTTTAAATTGGGGCGCGCAAAGCGAGATTTTGAAACTCAGTGGCCCTTGGGTTTTTACTGAAGCTGAAACGAGCATCAAACGTGACTTCAGGACAAGAAAACTCCCAAAGGACCAGAAAGGAAAAACCGTTGGGCATAGAGTTCATTTATGCCCCTGTTCTTGGAATCTGGCCTAGAAACACAAATTTCACTGGGGAAAATCTTTTTCTCAGAGTTGGCCCCATAAGCCCCTTTTTTACACAAGGGATATCGCCAAAATCCCAAATTGTTTTGAAGAACAAACGCATGTTTATCCAAAAACCCAATGGATCCTCCAGAGTTTTCATCCTTGGGCGCGCGTGCTGATTGTGGACAGTTTCATGGCCTGGCCAGCCCAAAACGAAAAAAGTTTTT
>CM031626.1:53471096-53481096 GCA_018398815.1 Conus ventricosus
TGGGGCTAATGGAGGCATGCAAAGTTGTGTGACAAAGTCCATCTTATCCAAATAGTCCCACAAGTGGCATTTGAGAAAGAGATGAAGGCCAAGCGCTGTGTTGCTGCACAGTGTATCTCAAGGAGATTGTGTCTCTTATATTGTATGATGTGCCCTAGGGCTCAGCCCTGGGACTGTCCTTATGCCATACACTTGTCCTGTCCGCACCATTGTAAATCCACATTCACTTTTCCATCATTGTTTCTCAGAAGACAGTCAGCTTTATGTTTCTGGACCTCTCTTACATCTTCCGACAATGATTAAAAGCACCGATTCCTGTGGGTCCGACCTTAAATGCTGGAGTATGTAAAAACAAACTTTAAGTGAACGAACACAGAAATAAAAATATTTCAATGACGTTAATCTTTCTATCAAACTTTTCACAGTATCCCTCCGTTTCCGTCTTTTGTTGATCTCACTGTCTGAACAATCGGTCTGTCTTCTGCTGATTGTAACCTTGGTGTGACACTTAATCCACATTTTCCCTTCTAACAACATATTCCTGATGTCGTTGAGACTGGTTTTCTGGAATTCCATTCCATTATTTTCACCGTCATCTTTTTGCGGATAAAATGAAAAGCCCAGTCTGCGAATTTGTACTCTCATGTATGTTATTTTGTTTGGCTCACCAAACTGTCTCTGAGTAAATATCACACACACACACACACACACCACACACACACACACACACACACACACACACACACACACACACGCACGCACGCACGCACCACACACACACACACACACACACACACACACAACACACACACACACACACTCACACACACACACACACGTGCACACACCACACACACACACACACACACACACACACACACACACACACACAGGTGTGCATGCAAACACACAAACGCACATCATAATACCAAACACACACATGCACACATGTACGCGCGCGCGCACATACCACCACACACACACACACACACACACACACACACACACACACACACACACACACACACACAGGGACAACTGCATGCGATCTAAAGAAAACCAGGCATGTAGAAGCAGGCTGAGAGTATAAATTCCAACTTCTTTTACTATCAATCAGAGGACCTCGTTATTCCAACTTCTTTTACAATCAATCAGAGGACCTCGTTATTTTTGTTGCGTGGGGAAAATATGGCTAAACATAATCTACACACACACACACACACACACACACACACACCACCACCACCACCACCACCACCAACACCAAACCACCACAACAACAACAACAACAACAACAACAACAACAACAACCCGAAGCCCTGTAAGACAAAATTTACCTTAATGGTATTGAAAATTAGAGGATTTTAAACGGAAAGACGCCGAATGTGGAACTACATGCTTTCAGCTTCATCTTCCTTTTCCATATGTCACTTTTGTCGATATTAGCATTAAGGTTTGGCTTGAAACAGGTCAGTTAGAGCGCTGGACTCGTTATCCTGCTGATACTGCATTAAGGTTTGGCTTGAAACAGGTCAGTTAGAGCGCTGGACTCGTTATCCTGCTGATACTGCATTAAGGTTTGGCTTGAAACAGGTCAGTTAGAGCGCTGGACTCGTTATCCTGCTGATTCTGCATTAAGGTTTGGCTTGAAACAGGACAGTTAGAGCGCTGGACTCGTTATCCTGCTGATTCTGCATTAAGGTTTTGGCTTGAAACAGGACAGTTAGAGCGCTGGACTCGTTATCCTGCTGATTCTGCATTAAGGTTTGGCTTGAAACAGGACAGTTAGAGCGCTGGACTCGTTATCCTGCTGATTCTGCATTAAGGTTTGGCTTGAAACAGGACAGTTAGAGCGCTGGACTCGTTATCCTGCTGATTCTGCATTAAGGTTTGGCTTGAAACAGGACAGTTAGAGCGCTGGACTCGTTATCCTGCTGATTCTGCATTAAGGTTTGGCTTGAAACAGGACAGTTAGAGCGCTGGACTCGTTATCCTGCTGATTCTGCATTAAGGTTTGGCTTGAAACAGGACAGGGGCGCTGGACTCGTTATCCTGCTGATTCTGCATTAAGGTTTGGCTTGAAACAGGACAGTTAGAGCGCTGGACTCATTATCCTGCTGATTCTGCATTAAGGTTTGGCTTGAAACAGGTCAGTTAGAGCGCTGGACTCGTTATCCTGCTGATTCTGGAACTGCAGGTTCGTGTCCCCGCAAGGCTGTGTCGGTATGGGAAGATTTTTCTATCAGTTACATTGGATCTGACTGCATTCCCAAATAAGAGTCCTTGAATGAGACTGCAAGCCGAGGTTCCGTGTGTGGACGCAGGCATAACATTTTGCGCAAATACAACCAATAATGTTGATAAAAATGAGGGAAACTAAAGAATCAAATACAACCAATCATGTTGATAAAAATGAGGGAAATTAAAGAACAGCCGACCATAATTGTTAACCAATCACAGGATCGATCAATGAAAAGAAGTCATGTATAAAAATAACTGACAAATTAATCACACAATCAACAGTGGGAAATTTATCAATTGATTAATAATTGTTTAGTATGGAAAGAGAAACTTATTAGTCAATCACACAATCTACAGTGAAAAGAAAGAAGTAAAAACGCCACTTCCCATACGAAAAAAAAAAGAAGATTTGTCAGTCACACAACTACAGTCACACAACTAAGCGGAAAAGTACATTAATCTCTGTATGGAATCAGCCATACTGCCAGTCAGTCAATCTGTCAATGCATGCACTATTGTGAACATAACCGACCAATAGATCATCCAATCAGCAGGCAAAAACATACCGAGTCAATCAATCGATCAACTGATTTGTTCTTCCATCAGTCAATTTATCAGTGTGGGCTGATCAAGGTACTTTCATTATTCAATCATTCAATTGATCCGAAAACCAATAGGCTTAATCTAATCAATCACCCAGTTGTTTAATCAACCGATCAGCCAGCTAAATATTTGCTTTATCATTTAATCATCAAGATCATTACTTAAAAACTCAGTCGTAAGCAGCATTCCTTTGGAGTCGTGTTTTCTTGTAGGAGCAAGAGTTACCTTACTTATTTGTTGTTTATCAATTTGTTGTTTATCAGTCAATCAAACAAACCTACGACCAGGAAAGGGAGAGGATGAAAAGGCTGATCGACCGATTGCACCAACAATGCTACTGTCACAGGCAGGGTACATAATAATGGGACCAAATCCTAGATCTAAAAGAGGAAAAAAATCAAAGTTTATTTCTCCTTTAGCCTGCCACGCAGAGCAGATCTGAAGGGCGAAAAGTGTAAGTGGCCAGTCTTATGTTAGAAATTTGCATAGGTAGGAAGGAGGCGGCAGGACTTGGAATTTCCAATTGAGTTCTTCTGCTGACCCCTAGATCTATGAATGCGTTCGTCCCATCCCATCGTACCGGAATCTAAACAGGAAGATGGCACAGAAGGGTTGTTTGTACCTTGGAGGCAAGGACATTGCTTCACGTATCTTGCAAAAGTGTCTGGTTGGACTATGGTTGGTTAAATAGAAGAAACAAGATGCAAAGCATATAAACATACTCCCAGCTTAGATCTATCTCGAAAACGCATGTTTTAAAAAAAAACAACGTCACAATCAAACTTGCGTCATAATTTAGAAGAAAAAAACACGTCACAATCAAACATGCGTATTAAGTATTTTGTCACTGAGATAAGAAATCGGCGAAGTACTTTTAGAGATATTCCATAAAGAAGAAAAACCGTTTTGGACCGTTATAGCCGTTAGTAACGGCTATTCTGGTAAAATAAAACATCGGGCATCATCCGTGATCCATAATGAACATACCTACAAATTTTCAGAAAGATCGGCCCAGAAGTTCTGTCTGGAGCGAGTGGAACACATTTTGACCACGGACAGACAGACAGCATTTCTTCGTTCCCATTGTAAAGAACTCCCTGTTCTATAAGAACCGGTGTAATACGAGAAATTTACTCCCCGCCAAATTTACTCCGGAGTAAAAACCGCGTACGCAGAATTTTACTGGGAGTAAATTTCGCGTACGAGATATTTACTCCCTTAACCACGCCAGATTTACTCCCTCCACGCAAAATCTGGCACGCAAAATTTTACTGGGAGTAAAAAGCGCGTACGACAAATTTTACTCCCCAAACTTAAATTACCTCCCTTTTGAAGTGCTGGTACTATTTAAAGTCTAGCCAGTAGCGTATTACTGGGAGTAAAAAGCGCGTACGACAAATTTTACTCCTCAAACTGAAGTTACCTTCCTTTTGAAGTGCTAATACTATGAAAAGCCTAGCCAATAGCGTATTACTGGGAGTAAAACAGTGCGTACGACAAATTTTACTCCTCAAACTTAAATTACCATCTTTTGAAGTACTAGTACTATGAACACTAACGAGCACATTTAGGCGATTGTGTAAAGAGGCTATTAAAAAAGGACCAATCGAAAAACACTAACTGATAATATATACCATATTTGGCTGTAGGCTATAGCAAATAGAGCTGCAGATTCTCTCTCTGTCGCTCCGTGTGTGTGTGTGGTGTGTGTGTGTGTGTGTGTGTGTGTGTGTGTGTGTGTGTGTGTGTGTGTCTGTGTCTGTGCGTGCTCGCCGTTCTGAGTCTAAATGTGAAACATTGTTTACTTACTGTCATTTCTGTTGCATTTCTTGAACAGCACACCTTGCTCCAATGCAAATGAACTGGCTTACCGTCTAAAGTTCTTTTTTCTCCCTCTGTCTTTAACAATCACGTCGGTATATCTTGCAAATGCGAGAAATTCACGCACATGTTTAAAATCAAAGCAGCCATACTGCCACAGCATTTTAGCTTACAGGGTGACAACTCTTTTGTACCACAATCATAAGAGTGATTTCCCTTGACATAGTTCTTCCTTCTATTTAATACACCTTTTGAAATAATAAACGACACTAGGGCCTACCCACCATCATTCTTGCTGCTTATTCAGTCTAAAAAGAAAGGGGAGTAAATTCCGCGTGGGGAGTAAAAACGGCGTGTGTGCAGGAGAGTACTTTTCGCGTAAAGGGAGTAAAATCGGCGTACGCGGTTTTTACTCGGGAGTAAATTCCCGTTGGGAGTAATTTCCTCGTGTTACACCGGGAGTACAAAAAGGGGGAAGGGAATGATTAATGGAGACCAATGGACAGTAGAAATAGGCGATCTGCTGATCATTGTGAAAGTGAAACACAGGATAGCTTGGTGAGTGTATTGAAGTTTAGTATTAGATCTATAATGTTTGTTCTGTTGCTGGTAAAATCGGGTGACTTTGAGTTTGTGAGAGTAGGTGAAATTTTGATGTTGTAATTTAGATTAGGAATGGATAATTCTTTCTTTTAGTGTCCACAATCATCATGTTGATTGTTCTGATACTTTTGTGTGTATGACCTTTTTTTTTATCCCGTCATTAAGGCAGCCATGCTCCAACTTCGGGGAAGGTACATGCTATGTGTAACGTGTCATCCATACCAACGGCCAAACTGGCCTTCTCTTCCGAAAGTTAGTGATGAGATTTTACGTGTGTGCAAGATGTGCGTGCGTTCACACACGGAACCTCGGTTTATAGTCTCATTCGAAAGACTGTATGGGAAATGGAGTCAGAACCAATGTTAATGTTAACTCCGAGGGAAAAATTCCCCTGTACCGAAACGGCCCGCCGGAGATGCGAACCCGCAACCGCAAAGGTAAGAGTCCGATGCTCTACCATCTGAGCTATTCCGGCCCCTGAATACTATTGGTATGAGGAAATGGAAGGATGGGTTTTAAAGTGATTTGAGAAGAACTGGAGAGGAAATGCGTGCTGTGAGACATGTATGAGTTGAAACAGGATATGATGATGGAATATGGAGTGTGGATGAGATATTGTGAGATGGTAGTTGTGAGAATGGCTATGATTGGTATCAGAAGGGGTGTGCGACTGAGTGGCGGAAGCATGTTATTTGTATTTACGATAGTGTAATATCTGCAGACCTGCAACCAACTCTGCAACCATTGCATCCACCACTGCCCTGCTACTCAACGTTCGGGGGACTAGACGTGGACCGGCACCTGGTGGTCCGTCTACATGTGTGCTGTAGATCAGGACGTGCGTGCTAGCTATTGCGTGGGGCCGCTAGGCCTATGCGGGGCCGCTAAGCCTATTTAGTCCAGGCGATGAAGTCTGTAAAATGCTTGATACCTTGTTTTGAAATATATATTAAGTTTTTTAACGGATTTTAAATCTTTAATATGTCTTTAATTCAAATCCGTCGGAGGCCAAGTTGGAAATACTGGGCAACTCTTAGCAAAAAGCGATATTTGTAGGAACCGAAAGAATGTTTTGACCATACGTGCCGCTGTTTAAATTTAGCTGACGGGATGCAGATAAGATCATTCCACTGACGCGCAGGGCGATGGGTCGGTTAAACAAGGAACATCTGCTGGCGTGCCAGAGCGCCGACGTCATGAACTAACCCGTGAGAAATGAAGCAGCCCTACTACAGGGAAAACCAAAGTGGCATTCCATGCACAATGATTTGAGAGGCGATCGAGATGCTCCTTCAACACTTTTCTTCGGTAAGTAAAACCTCCAAGGATTAAAGTGCATCCTGATAATATTATTTGCGACTGACTGCCTGTGTGAGTGGATGTCTTGAAAAACTGAGCAGCATGAAGACGAGACAGTGGGATGCCAGACTGAAGTTTGTGCAGTGGGTAGATCTAGATTGCGATGCCAGACAGAATGGGCTGCGAGTGGTCGCTCGCGCGAATTTTCATGCGTGCATGTGTGTGTGTGTGTGTGTGAAAAAGAATGCAGGATTACTAAGTTGATGGTGTGTTCACGAATGGCGGAGAAGAACGCGTACAGTTAACAAAAAAGAACGGTTTGGGCATACAGGGGATGAGAGATGAACAGGGAGGGGACGAGGAGGGAAAGGTTTGGCGTACGTGTGTCAAGAGATAAGATGGAGGTTCTAAGTGAAATGTGTGTGCGTCATGTGTGTGTGTGTGAGTGTGAGTGTGGAGGGGTGGGGAGGGGGAGGAAGTGCTCTGGGAGTGGGGTATGCAAATGCGTCTCTGTGATCACGAACACTTTTAATACATACAAGTATACAGGAACACACACACACACCGCACGCACGCACGCACTCACACACACACACACACACACACACACACACACACACACACACACACACACACACATTTAATTGGTTTATTATTGCAGATAATTTAAATGGTTCATTGTTGTGAAAGGTAAAAGAATTTGTGCTTTCTGGGGTGGGTTGGTTTTTTTTTTTTTGACAGACGATGGAGTGCTTCATCTGCGGAAAGAAACATCCTCCATTAATAAAGTCCTCAAGAATAGCAGGTCTTCGAGATGCCAGTCGTCAACGAGAAGATGGCTTATTTGAGAAGCTTGTAGAAGGTGATGATCATTTTATGTGCCATAGAAACTGTATACAAACCTACTGTTCCAAAGACCACATTCAAAGACTTCTAAGAAAACGACAAGCAGAAGAAATGACTGAGACTGATGTAAAGAAATGACGTGGGGGAGTGCGTGGCACTGAAGTTAGTTTTAGTTTCAGAGAACATTGTTTCTTTTGTGGTCAAAACTGTGATGTAAATGTTGACAAAAAACATCCCAGCCGATGGCGAAAGCCATACCTGTGTCGAACAGGAACTGAAGCCTGGAAGAAGACGTCGAAATCAGAAATTCTCAAGCGTTGTAAAGAAAGAGGTGATGAGTGGGGCAAGGAAGTTGAATTTCGGATCAGCTCAGTTCTCAGTGATCTACACGCTGAGGACGGAAGGTACCACAAGGACTGCTATTCCAAGTTTTACTCCAATCCACCATCCAAGTCTACATCTGATGACGATGAGAGGGAACTACAACAACTGCTGAATCATATGCTTGTTGACAAAGCACGCATGTGGAACAGTGTTGAGTTATTTGACTTCTACCTTGGACTAGGAGGCACCAGGTATTCACGAAGATCCCTCATGAACATTGTCCACGAAAAACTCTTTCCGGATCTGCTCATCTTGTCATCACCTGACGTTGCATCTATTCTTGTGTTCAGGAGCAGAGCTTCAAAAGACATGCAGATTATGGATGATGGAGAGAATGACTGTATTTCACAAGCCATTTCATGCTTAGCTGAATCTATAAGAGGTGAATGTCCAAAGCAAGATCCTAATAAATACAAGACACGTGTTTCAGAGAAACAAATTCTGAGTGAATGCAGTCCTACTTTGCTTGCATTGCTTGCAGCAATAGCAGATAAACTTGATTCAACATTGCCAGCAGCCATGGTTGGTCATGTCATCGCAAATGCTGTCACTGGTCAGGCGACAAGTCTTCAGCTCGGAATAGGTGTTCTTCTGAACAGGCATCGAAAGGTGATAGACGAGCTGCACGCGTATGGAGTGACTTCAAGTTATGATGATGCCCAGATTTCATCACAGAATGGACAGAAGTCAACCCATGGATTAGCAATGATTATCACACATGCAAACCATGAGAAGCCCACACAGTTGAATGACACCATGGAAATACCATCTATCAAACGCCTCAAAGTGCATGAGTTGAAAGCAGAGAATTTGAATCTTGGAGAAATGAAGTGCAGAGATATGAGGGAGGAAGGAAGCCTTCCATGCCAAAAGAGCACAGTGTGAAGTCTGTGGCATCTTTAGCATTTCTAGCCAGACTACAGGTTTCCCTGAATCGAGTGGCCAAAGACGATCTTGCCTTTTTCAAAGCCATCATCAGTGATGGCCATTGTCCAGAGTATGGTGGATACAACACACAACAGGCTCGGAAAAACAATCTGCAGCCAGGGGCAAAAACATCTCTCATGTACACACCCTTCTTGGACATGCCTCCAGCTGAAGCAGATACGATGAAAACTGCCATGGTGGAAGGACAACGTCTATCATCCTTGGCTGGCCAGAAATGGACGGTGTTCACCAATGACCAGCAACTGTACCAGGTAGCTGTACACATTACGTGGGATGACAAAGAGCTTTTCAAGGACTTCATTCCCAGGCTAGGAGGAATGCACATGCTCATGAGTTTCATTGGCTGCATTGGCAATCTCATGGGGGCAGTAGCTTGGAACAAATTCTGGAAACAACATTTGCTGGAGTGCCAAAGCTGCTTTCAGGAAAGAAGTATCCACAGAATGTCAGGCCCTCAGGTTCGTTGTTGAAGAGTTGTTGAGGCCTCTGTTGCTCTCCAGTTCAGACATCCACACAATGGCAGATCTGACGAAAGTCCTGGCCAAACTCAGTGCTGGTAGCAAGACAACAAAACTCTGGGTACAATGCCTCATCGAAGCAGTGTTCCTTATCATGGCGTTTGTCAGAGCGGAGAGGGAGGCTGACTGGCCACTTCATTTGTTTGCAGTGGAGAAAATGATACCGTACTTTTTTGCAGCTGGTCACTTCAACTATGCACGCTATGGGCTGTACTACATGCGTTCCATGCAGCGTCTGCATCCTGACCTGGCAAAGAAGTTCATGGCTGGACAGCATGTCATGCGTCATGAAGGAGGACTGTGGAATGGCATATGGTCTGACCTCTTCATCGAGACGATCTACATGCGCTATGGCCATGGTCCATCTGGGATCATTGGATCAACACTGAATGAGTCGACACTGGCTGTTTGGGCATACTCACACAGCACGATGACACAAATCATTCATGATCTGCTGAAAATGAAAGAAGGGAAAGAATGCCAGACAACTGTTGACTCCAACAAGGAAGAAAAGAACACTCGTTTGAAAGAAGATGCTGAAGACAGACAAAAGATCAGAGAGACGCTGTCAACTTGTGTTGATGTTTTTTATATCAGCAAACACCCAGAAAATGGTATCATCAACGTCTACTCAGGCAACATTGTAGATGAGCCCTCCCTGAACGTTCATGTTGCAGTTGAAATTGGAGCCGCGCAAAGCCGAGATTTTGAAACTCAGTGGCCCTCTGGTTTTCACA